>CM076607.1:70672083-70850824 GCA_038502775.1 Hippodamia convergens | reverse complement strand
AAATAATGAGGGATCGGTGAAGTACATGGAGAAGATTTAACGGACATAACCCTCTGAAACGAAAATGAACCGTAGACAGCTGTTTCGGGCTTTCGGCCCTCATCAGTACGGTGAAAAGTTGGAAATTGAAATCACATAACGGAGTCAACACGAGGGAGCCAGCCGCTCATTTGCGATTTCGGAATGCAGGGTCTTCCAACCGAAATCGCAAATGTACGGCTGGCTCCCTTGTGTTGACTCCGTTATGTGATTTCAATTTCCAACTTTTCACCGTACTGATGAGGGCCGAAAGCCCGAAACAGCTGTCTACATTTGCCAGCCGCACATTTGCGATTTCGGAATGCAGGGTCTTCCAACCGAAATCGCAAATGTGCGGCTGGCTCCCTTGTGTTGACTCCGTTATGTGATTTCAATTTCCAACTTTTCACCGTACTGATGAGGGCCGAAAGCCCGAAACAGCTGTCTACGGTTCATTTTCGTTTCAGAGGGTTATGTCCGTTAAATCTTCTCCATATATATATATATATATATATATATATATATATATATATATATATATATATATATGTAATACACCCCCTGTATTCTGATATATCCCACATTGTATTCTCATTAGCTTCTGAATATGACCATGTTGACTTTAGCTGACTAAGCACACGTGTCTCTTATCTCATTGCTGAATGCATCGTAATACCGAAGGTATAAATTAATGCGATATGAAAATATCTCTCAAGAATAATTTGTCATTCAAGAATAATCAGTCATTCAAGAATAATCTGTCTCTTAAGAATAATTGTATCATATTTGTATCATCTCATTATTCCTAAATAAAACTGTTTTTAAAAACGGTGTCTTCAACCCAAAATACATAATTGGCGACGAGGTCTGGGATTGTGCCGGTCTTCTTAAAAGTGAACCAGAATCAATTGGCGACTTCAGAAGGCTGCAGTTTCAACTGCTAAGGTGCAACCGAACGTGAGGAAGAAGACGACGGAGAGTCCGATCGACAGGTTAGCAACTGCGACGACATCCACCAGAGAACAAAGGTGAGTGAGCAATTATCCTGACAATTTTCCTGACATTATTCTTCCCAGTTTTTAATTGACCTGGCCCAAAGTCAATCACTCTTTTCCCCAAGTTTTGTGTGTGAAACTTGTACAGTTTTTTAAAGTTTTTCTGATATAAAAACTAAGTATTTTATTCAAATATTATTGTATAATTGATAATTAATTTAAATATTTCAAAATAGGTGAAATAGATTCAGAAATATCAATCGCATTGAACGAATTGATAAATTCCATATCTGAATTAAAAATAGAAGACTCAATCATGGCAGATTTAACTTTTCCTAAAGAATTTGGAAATCTCCTACCGAAATTTGACGGAGATAGAACGAAACTAAATTCATTTTTAGCTGCATGTGACGATTATATCTTACAATTTCAGAATGCTGAAGCAATCGTCAAAACTTATTGTCTTAGGGTGGGTTTCACAAAGCTTTAATTGTACGATTAAAAAACCTTACGTAAATTCGAACCAATCGAATCACTTGTTTTGAAATTTCAACGAATCGCGGTGACTCCAATAAATTTAATGGTACAATCGAAGTTTTGTGAAACCGACCCGTAAAAAGTAAATTTATTGGGAATGCGAAAGCAGAAGTTCACACTTCCAATGTTCCAAATACATGGATCAGTATGAGAAATTTCCTCATAAGTAAATTTGGTGATCATGCAAACCTAGATGTATTGAAAAATCAATTGCAATTCTTAAGAAAAAATCTTAAAGATGATATTTTAAATTTCATTGAAGAAATAAAAGCTCTGAAAATCAGAATTAATTATAGAATAGACGCAGATGTTATGAATGCGCAAATGAAAATCCTACATAAAGATTTGACTAACGACTTAGCGAAAAATGTATTAATAAGTAACAGTCCCTTTGAATTACAGACAACTCTAATTACAACACCTGCTCTAACTTTCGACCAAGCCATTCAAATTATTGAGAATTACGTTTCTTAAAAATCGCAAATAGAAATGATGCGGTCGTGGAGAAATCCGCCCACGAATAATTATAATTTTAATAGATCGAAAACTAACCCCCCATCTAGAAATTTAAATAATGTTTCCCAGTTTCAAAATAATCATTTCAGAACACCTAACTATTCCTATGATCCAAGACCAAATTTTAATCAACAATTCCCTTCGCAACCAATCCAATTTAAACAAAGAAATGTTAACCCTCATTTTCCTACCGCAAGATAAGTGTTTAGTCCCATAAATAAATCAAATACAACCAATGTTTTCAAACCAAATCCAAATCAGAGAATTAATACCCCTCCAGAAAAAATGTCTGTCCAAACTAGAAATTATCCTAAAAAAAGAAATGAGTATTCAACTCAATATAATCCAAATCCCCAAAGAAATTTTTATAATTATCGAAATACAAATTATCATAATAATCCGAACAATGACTTCATTGTTGAGGAACTAACAAATGTTAATTCGAATGAACCAAGTCGAAATTTTCCAAAAGCAGGCCCAAGCAACGAATTGACCTGAATCATGCCTTAGATAATAAAAATCAGTTACCTTATATCCAATTTCAAAACCCTTATTGTAAACTTCTAATTGATAGTGGTTGTTCAGTTTGTTTAATCGATCCTAAATTCGCATATAATAATTTTCCAGATAATATCTTTGAAGAAAAGACTTCTTTAACAGCTTGTATGAGAACGGAAAACTCAAATGAAACAGTATTATTGCCAGTTTTTGATGAATTTTGCATTAATGATAATCATCCGTTTGTACTTTACAAATTTCATAATAATTATGATGGCCTTATAGGAGCCGATTTCTTAAATAAATTTGGACTTAACTTAGATTTCGAAAATCAATTACTCTATAATGAACATTGTAGAATTCCATTGAAATATGAAAATGATTCGATCCAGAAAATATCAGTACTTGAACAGGAAAAACATGAGCTCTTCTTGAAATCAAAAAATAGTTTGCAAGAAATCGATGAAACTAACAAGATAAATCAAGATATGAAATCTGAAATCGAAGAATTAAAATCCAAACTTTTCAAAATTGAAATATCCAATAAGAAACTTGAAAATTTTATTGAATTAAACTCTAAAGAAAGTAACGAAATGAGAAAAGAAATTTTAAATCTCAAGAAATCTATAAACGTACTAAATAAGGAAAAACAAAGTTTACAAAAATCTTACGCTAGAATAAATAAAGTAGATAGAAAATATAAGCAGCTCAAATCAGAATTTGATAAGTTGAATAATAAAATAAATGAAATCAAGGTTGAAAATGATGCTTTATTGCAAAATAATAAACAAATAAGTTCAAACTATGAACGTGTTCTTAAAGAAAATAATAATCTTATATCGAAACTAGGAGAATTTAAGAATGAAATTCAGTATAATAAAGGCTTGATGAATAATGCCGATGCATTGCATAGAATTAGATTAGAATCAACCAATGATTTTTTATGTAATAAAACCAATGATGATAATATTGAGTTTAATGGTATTAAGACTGAAAAAGTTTCATCAGTCAATGAAGAAAATAATTTTAATAATAATTTTTATGGTTTCAATGAATATTCAATGAATAATCGTGATGAAGACGAATCTGAAGAATTTAATCAAAGTACTAATTTTTTAGTTGATCCAAGAAACGAAATTAATTATAGATATTTCACTAAGGACGAACCTGGATTCATAATAATTCATATCATATCCCAAGGTAACGCTCATTCTGATAAGCCAGATGCACCTAGAAGTCTGATCGCAGAAAAAGTGCGATTCATCAAATTCCTTTCACACTGTAAAAATGACCTGCCTCATTTGTACGGGAGGTTACTCAGGAATTATACGCTACACGATTTTCATAAATTCTATCACAGACCGAAATATAAAGCGATTTTCTACATTTTATGCTATAGGGATCAACTTCTGGTCATAGAAGCTGAATACCGAACACAGTATTTTTCAACTTTATTTAACATAAATTAAATTTCGTTCTACTATATCATAAATGATACAAAATGAAAGCATTTTAAAATTATGTAATTATGTACTGACGTACCATTTCAGCTTTTAACTATATTTATTTTATTCTTCCCAGTTTCGGGATCAGTTTTCCTGAAATTCAATTCGATATAAATTTCCTCATAATTTTACAAGTATCAAGAAAAATTCAATTACAATTTTAACCCTTAAGATTTTTTTAGTTTATCACACAGCTCTCATTAATTTGCTAAGATGATGACATCTTATTGCTATTTCATCCTTAAATACTTGAATTTCTAAAACTTCCTTGATGTAAAAAGGTGTAGGCACCGCGCCGAGGATTACAAATATCAATCAATTTGAAAATAACGAGATGAACCCCATAGAAGATGATCTTATATCAATTATAAATAATGTAACAAATGTTTTCAAGAACTAGATGAATGCCTAGAATTATTAAATCGAGGTTATAATAGAAATTATAATGAAATTGATGATATTGTGTGTGATGAATTTAATAAAGATTTTTTTGAATAATTTAAAAAATAGATATTCAGGTAGATTGAACGAAAAACGTTCCGAAGAAACAAGGATTTTCCTTCCTTTTAAATACAAACCCTAATTACATTAAAAACCCTGTTGTCAAAAAGTTAGATTCAGTTTACAAAACTATTAATGCTCGCGAGATAGATACGCATAGAATTCAAGACATGAAAAATAGACACATTTATCATAAAAATATTACTCCCTTATAAAACAATTGATTATGGACATATTGATATGGAACAAGTAGAGGATCTTATTTTGAAATATCAGAAAGAAATTGATAATTTGAAAAATAAACAATTATTGGGATTTACACAAACGCCGCATTATGAATATTTACAACATTCGAATACGATTAATATTAAAACTTTAGAAGAACTTGTAAATGGAAAAATAAGAGTTAAAAGAGGACTTATTAATATTGGAGGTCAAATTTCGAAGATTCTATTTGGAACATTAGATTCAGATGATGAAGAACTTTATAAAAATTATTTTGAAAGTATAGCAAGAAACGAGAACACACTTATGAGAAATCAAAAGCAGATTGCTAGAGTAATTAATGATTTGAAAAATAAGTATATTGATAAATTTCGACAATTCCCAGATAATTTTAAATTATTACAAACAATACCGCAATTGAGACATATTGAACACATGCATCTTCTTACATTTGAAATTAAGGATATTAAAAGTATATTAGATGAAATTCAAACAGCAGTGAGCTTTGCAAGACTTCATATCCTACATGAATCTATTTTACCATATACAAAATTCGCAGAACTAATTAAAAATGACACAATCATTCCAATGCATCATTTAAAAGATTACTATCAGTCATGTCATACAAAAGTTATGTTTAAAGAGAAAGTTCTATTATTTCTTATATCAATTCCTACCGTTTATGAAGAAAATTTTAATCTTTACAAGTTTTACTATATCCCTCAGAAAAACTTTACCCTTCCTTATACCAATCCTTATATGCTCACTCAAAAAGAAGAATTGAAATGGTCAACCGATGAATGTCATGCTGTCGAAGAAGATTACCTTTGTGATCAAGACTCCCTTACAAAACCTCCTGAATGTATGAAGACGGTATTGAAGACACACTTAGAAAATTGTCCCAGAAAAGAAATTATACCCATAGCAAATTTGAAAACTTTAGAAGATGGAAGCATCCTTTCGATTAATAATATAGAAATTCAAGAAAAATGTCCTCAGCAAACTAAATACTACTTTACTTTACCGATGGCTATAATCCAATCGAAATGCATCATAAGTAATTTCCAAAAAGAAATATTTCCAATTTCTATCAAGAATGAAGAAAAATACATTATTCTACCCAAGACGGCGATAATCCCACAAAATCAATCCCAAGAAGAGGAGAAAGAAGAATTTCGAGAAGAAGATATCCCAGATGTTAACTTAGAAGACATACGAAGATGGAAACCCCATCCAGCATCAACTTTTATGATTATTATAGGAATATTTATGTTTTTGTCTATTTTATACTTGTTATTTAAATATTTTAAAATACGTAAAGCTACACCTTATCAAGGTGATACCTTTATCCAAAGGGGGGAGGAATTATGTAATACACCCCCTGTATTCTGATATATCCCATACATTGTATTCTCATTAGCTTCTGAATATGACCATGTTGACTTTAGCTGACTAAGCACACGTGTCTCTTATCTCATTGCTGAATGCATCGTAATACCGAAGGTATAAATTAATGCGATATGAAAATATCTCTCAAGAATAATTTGTCATTCAAGAATAATCTGTCTCTTAAGAATAATTGTATCATATTTGTATCATCACATTGTTCCTAAATAAAACTGTCTTTAAAAACGGTGTCTTCAACCCAAAATACATAATTATATATATATATATATATATATATATATATATATATATATCTTTTGAATAAGAGAGCTAAAATAATACAATAAATGTTGAAACAAAAAGAACCTAAGCTGAGGTAAAAAAAGGAACGGGGTACCACAACATTCTTCGTATGATACTATAGTACCATACGATACTATCATCACCAGTATCATTCGATACTATAGAGCCAGGGGAAAAAACCTCAGCCGAAAAAACCTGTCTCCCTGTTAAAAAAATAAAATAAAGTTGTTGTATCTGAATATTCTATAGAGAAGGACATCACGATCAGCGGGACGGCTCTTCGGAGGAAGGATTTCCAAACAGAAACTCCAACCTGAAAATAAAAAAAGCCAGAACAGCAAGAGAATTCAATTTATACTTCATCAAATTGATCTGAAATTTTCAACTCATTGTAAAAATGAGTTTGATATATTGTGTATGACTCTAATGCCATCTTGGAATTTATAAATCGAACAATTATTAATTAGGTGTTCAACTGTTTCCTCTGATTCGCCACATATATATAGTGATACTAAGTAGTTAGTTAGCAAAGTAAGGTGTATCACCTTGTACGTCTACAGATTGATCGAGGAAAGCGGAAACGAAAAAGGAAAAGGAAAGATAATGGGTGCCAGCAAGGGTCACTTGCAATATGAATCAAAATGGAATCTTAAGATCCCTTAATTCAAGAGTTAAAATTCCAAGTTACATCAAAAGTTACGCTCAAATTTATTTAAGGTATGCATAACAGTGATGAACCCCAGCAGATCGATAGTTGCGAGACCATGTTTACTCCGCGGCCGTAGATATATGAAGAGATAAGGATGGTGCAAATGAAGAGATAGATAAAGCTACGATACTTATTCTTACTTGAACCAAAAGATAAACGATAAGAATATATAAACAATAAAGATAAGTGAAGGCAAAGGCATGTAGGTAAGTGAAAAGGCAAAGGTAAAGGTAGAGAATCAGTCTGTAGCGATATCGCTTATCGGGTCAGCATGTTACATGTTACATGTTACACAGGAGTGTAACATCGAGTTTGATGTGTGAAACGTGAAAATTTCCGAGGTTATTTCCGTTCAAGTCTTCTAAGTTATACATGACCGGTGACAAAACTTTTTTACAATTCAAGGAACAAATTCCGGCGATAATTTGGCAGAAAATTGATTGGTCACATCAGAGAAAACGAAGTTTTTCTTGCAGACCCTATCACCCACACGGAATCTGACGTCTCTTCTCCTAAGATTGTAACGTTGTGCATTCACCTTGTGAGCATGGTAGATTCTTTTGCGGACATCTTCATACAAATCAGGTAATTTTTCCTGTAAAAGTGGATCTAATATTTTTTCCTGTATTGAAATAACATTATTTGCATTGTCTGCTAGTCGTCCGTAAAAAGGACCATCGGTGGGTACATTCCTGAGAAAACAAAGATAATAAGGTGAAAGATCCGTAACATCATGTCTGGCCAATATGATAGCTTGAGCTATTTCAAAGATATGTTCGTCCCATGTTTTGTGGTTTTCATGAATAAACGATCTAATTGCCATAGTAATAGTTTTATTCACCCTTTCGGTCGGATCAATCTGCAGGAAATAACGTTCGTTGTAAAAAATTTCTGTACGTTGCATTTCTTTACCAGTGCCTTAAATTCGTTAGATGTAAACTGTACACCGTTGTCTCTAGCTATTATCTGCGGTACGCCAAACAACAAGAAAACTTGGTTTTCAATGAATTTACTGACAGCTCTGGTAGTTGCTCGAGTTAAGGGTTATATCAAGACAAATTTAGTGAACTAATCAGTTACAACTAACGCGTACTGGTTACTGTTTTCAGATCGGGGATAAGGTCCCAAAAGATCTGCAGAAATTAGTTGAAATGGAAAATTGATATTACGATAATTCCCTATAAGACCAGCGTGAGGTCAAATGTTCGACTTACAAGAGGCACAAATCTTACATTTTCTTATATAAGTCAAAATTGATTCACGCATTTTTGGCCAATAGTACAAACATGAAATTCGGGACAGAGTCTTGAATACACCCAGGTGAGCGCCGGGTGGACTATCATGGTACATTTTTAAAATTTGGTCCCTATTTTTTGTAGGTATAACAATCTTCCAGTCAGATGAATTATTAGTAGATATCGATTTACACAGAATATGCTTATATAAAAAATTATTATCAACCTTAAAAACAGGATAAAGGTGCGGGTTTGACGATACTCTGTTGAGCATGCCAAGATACCACTTATCAGGTTTGAGTGCAGCTAAGTCTAAAACTGCAGCTTCCAATGCCTCAGGAATTCGAGATAGAGAATCTGATGCATTCATTAGTACCCCTGCGCAATGAACGATATTAAATTTGTGACTAGATAATTTCATGATCCACCGAGCTATTCTAGATGAAGGATTCTTCATTGTACTGAGCCAAATGAGAGATGAATGGTCAGTTATTACTGTGAATTCGGTTCCTTCGATATAAGGACCAAAATGATCAATTGATAAAAGCACGGCAAGTAGTTCTTTTTCAGTGGTCGAATACTTTCGTTTGCATTTATTCAACGTTCGGATGAAATATGCAATAGGATGCTCTAAACGGCCGTGATCTTGAAAAAGGACTCCGCCTACCTCGACGTTAGAAGCGTCACAGGCTAGATAAAATTTCTTTGTAAAAACGGGACTAGCCAAAACGGGTGCAGTTGTTAATGCTAGTTTTAATTGAGAGAAGGACGTAAGGTTCCAACGATGGACCAATGACCATATCCATTAATTTACACATTGCCTGTGTCGCGTTATTGAGCCCAAAAGGTAAGACATCAAAGCAAAACAGGCCTCTACCAGGTACCGAAAAGGTTGTTTTAATTTTTGACTCTTCATCTAGAGGAATCTGAAAGAAAGCAGACTTCAAATCGATAGAACTTAAAAAGGAGGTATTTTTAATTTGACTAATAGATACGTAATCGTATCTATCAGAGGCATAGGATAACTGTCTTGGACCGTTACAGAATTCAACTTCCTACCATCGAAAACTACTCTATATGTCCCATTTTTCTTTGCAACAAGCCATAAGGGAGATAACCATGGTGGGCATTCAGTTACAGGTTTAATCACATCGAGTTCTTATAATTTGTCAATTTCCGAATTGAGAATGTTTTGCATTGCAGGAGATAACGGATACTGTCTTTGTCTTATAGCACTACCTTCAGTTTTGATACTGTGTCTTAGTAAATGCGTTCTACCTATCCTATTCTCGGGGCCAATAGCTTTAACAACTCGATGACTCCATTGAGCTCTTCTCGTTGAAACGCAGACAGATCATCTGTGGATTGAATAGTATGGATGGCCTCTGAAGAGAGCAGCGATGCATCATAAAGGAAATTAGAGAAATTTATTCTGATACTGAATAGTTTTGGAAAATCCTTTCCCTAAATTAGTTTATGACCAATTGAGGGCACTATAAGAACCTTCCAAAATTTTGAGATAGCATTAATAGTAATGGGTAGTAAAACATACCCCAATGTATTCTGTAACCTTCCATCAGCCGTTGTTTAGTTGACAGAGACGTCATAATCGATAGTCAAATTGAGTTTTTGTAAGATATAGAGGAAAGATGAAACGAGAATTGAGATATTGCTACCACTGTCAAGTAAAGCCGATATTTGCTCATTTCCAACAGACATATTTAAATAAGGCCGATTGTCTTGTGCGTGTTGATCCAGTGAGGATTGAACAGAGATATCATCGTTCAATTTAATTTTTTTTTGTCGTGGTTGTTGGGCTTCATTTGTTTCAGATATTTTATTCGAATTATAAAATTTCCCGACGGTAACTAGCCAGTTTTTCCAAGACTTACTATCGAAATTATTATTGCTAAAAGATCTCAGTTTTTTCTTTTGTTTCCGTTTTTTGGTGAATTTTGATTTTTTGTGGCAAGCTTACCTGAATTTGAATTTTGCTGAAGGGGATCCGCTGCCATTGGTCCACCAGCTCTCACATTTTTTTTGACATTTTTTACAGGAGAATTTGGTTTTTCCTCCGAAGCCACAACCAAAACAAAATATCTTTCTAGGCTTCTTACACAAAGAATACGTATGTCCCGGTAATCGACAATTCCAACAAATTACGTTAAATGTTACTTCAGAAACAGTTAATTTTCTCAGAGATTTGTGAGCAAAATCTGAAGGTTGTAACGGTATGATTTACCGATTTCAAATTTCGGGAGTTTCCGGATCGTCTCGGATCAGGAATCGGCCGAGGAACTCGATTTCTTGTGGTACGCACCAACCGCGAGGACAGTGATGTGAGTGCCTCGGCGAGCGACTGATGAAAAATTCTCTCTCTGATATCCCGCTATTCTTGCACTGCACCTGAAGAGGCCGTGGTTTGTCCTCTTATTCTCGAGTGAACTAATTTTACTGTGGCGATTGATAAGTATCGGTGAGTACGAAGTTGATCAGACAACCATATACCTATCTTTGCTAATGATTCATATGTTTCATGTGAGGTAAGACACTCTTAGGTTCCGCCATTTTGAGGATCGTACGACTTCCCATCTAATTTCCTCAACCATCTGATGAATCAACTTTCCTTCTAGATCAGTTTATCTGTGTTATAATTGATTAATTGAATTTGAACATTCCAGTTCCGTGACCCTCTGATTTTCGGTTTCTCGATTTGTCTGTGCCAGTGTTTCAGTGAACACGTGGACATTTCTCCTTTCTTGAATTTTCTTTATGTAAACTAAGATTATCAGAGATCTCGGGGAATTGTGGAAGCTGGACGATAAAAAAAACTGATACAAGTGTTTTTTAATAGCCTTTTTGGAGGGAGCTAAGTCTCCGGCATTTTCTTGGAGGGAGCTTAGTCTCCGGCATCATTCCGGAAGGAGCCAAGCTTTCAATACCTTTTGGAAGTGTTCAAGCCTTCAGTACCTGCACCTTGAGGGAAATTAGACCCTCAACGCTTCTCTTTGGAAGAAATACAACTTTCACCTCCTGCAACGCCATTCTTTCTGGAAGAACTACAACGTCTTTCTGGAGATTTAGGAATTGGAACTTTGGAAGAAGTCTAACAAGATAAGTTAACTAAGAACGAAAAACGCTCATGAAAGATGTTTCTAACGGATTGTTCATAATTGTACAGGGTGGGCAAAATTGGTGATACTTGAACTGACAGCGCGTCCTCCGGATAAACAGATTGTTTCTACTATTAGAGCTAATTTACCTCAATTAATTTCCCTGTGTGAACGTATTGAAGATGCTTCACCTTGTAAGGTTGAAGAGAAATCACACCCTTTCACGTTGGTCACCAATTGTGTAATCACAAGGAAAACTTGAACAGTCGAGATTTATTCATCTCTGATGACAATAGCTATTTTCAATATCTACTATTACAAATTGAAACATCAAAACATGAGGACAACTTTTTAACCGTGAGAGATAGAGGAAAATGAATGACACGTTACGGTGGTCTTTTCTAGAGAAACTGATAATGCCATCAACTGCATTCTTTTGTTCTCGAGTTATAGGCCAAAATTGAAATTTGGGCGATTTCAACTTTGGCCATTATCTCCGTTTCTGTTTGTGCTAAGATGTTGAAATGAAAACATTATACAGGCACTTTTTTCATAGCAATCCAGTAGCGTACTTTGTATTTTCCCAAGAGGTTTTCTTGCTGAGCTATAACATAAAGTTGGGTTTTTTCTTATGGAAACAATAGTTTGAAATGGCTCAGAAAGAATCGCCCTTTTTTTTCCCGTTTCAGAAATATATCAAACATCATATATCGCCCTCAGATTCATTCAGATATCATGAAAAATATAGTTTGTATGTGAAATTTGAATTATCGAGTATTAAGTAGGCTAAATCACAGAATAATATGTCTCTACGCAAGGTGTCATTTTGTTTTTGCGATTGAATACTTGAATACATTCTCCGTGGTTTGTTCTTTGTTCAGAACAACTATCAATTCGAAGTCATTATTGTCGCTGAAATAAAACATTTTAACATATCATATTCTGGTAAGGAAACCTCTTGAGAAAAAACAAAGTACGCTACTGGATTGGTATGAAAAAAGTGCCTGTATAATGTTTTCTTTTCAACATCCTAGCACAAACAGAAACGGAGATAATCGGCAAAGTTGAAATCGCCCAAATTTCAATTTGGGCCTATAACTCGAAAACAAAAGAAGATAGAGGAATGCAGTTAATGGCATTATCAGTTTCTCTAAAAAAGACGACCGTAACGTGTCATTCATTTTCCTCTATCTCTCACGGTTAAAAAGTTGTCCTCATGTTTTGATGTTTCAATTTGTAATAGTAGATATTGAAAATAGCTATTGTCATCAGAGATGAATAAATCTCGACTGTTCAAGTTTTCCTTGTGATTACACAATTGGTGACCAACGTGAAAGGGTGTGATTTCTCTTCAACCTTACAAGGTGAAGCATCTTCAATACGTTCACACAGGGAAATTAATTGAGGTAAATTAGCTCTAATAGTAGAAACAATCTGTTTATCCGGAGGACGCGCTGTCAGTCTATTGAACTGTGATTCCAAATAACTAATAAAAATGGTTACTGATTCATCTAACTGTTGTTTAATCTAACTGTAATTTTATCCATCAAAACTTGGTCGTAATTAGATGGCAAGAAGCTTGAGAAAATTTCTTTTTTCAATAAAAAATTCCTAGAGCAGAAACCAATAGACAGATTTCATTGTGTGATACTTTTTCGTGTAGACAATCAGATACTCTACGAAAATGACTACTACGATATTTCGATAAAACGGCCCCTTCAAAAGTTATTCGATTCGATGCTAATATTGAGGTATTTTTGAAGAAAAAAATTATTCAAAAAAATCCATTCTGTTTGTTTTCACGAAACTCTATTTCTAATTATCTTCAGAATATCGAAAAAAGGCATCTGTGAAGATATTAGCTTTGAATATTAATATTTAGAGGTCGCTCAGCGATGATTTTCATTTCCGCTGTTGATAGCAGGAAAAAATTTTCATTTTTCAATAAAAAATGTTTTCTTCACTAACCAATTGACGGATTCCACTGTGTGATACATTTTCGTGTAGGGAACTAGATGTTCTACGAGAATGTCTCATACGATATTTCGATAAAACCGCTCGTTCAAAAGTTATTCGAACTTTTTCTTCAAAAATACCTCTATATTAATACCTAATATCGAGGTATTTTGGACAAAAAAGTTCAAATAACTTTTAAACGAGTGGTTTCATCGAGATACCCTATTAAACATTTTAGTAGAGTATTTAGTTCCCTACACCAAAATGTATCATACAGTAGAGTCCGTCTATTCGTACATAAACAAAAAACTTTTTATTGAGAAAAGAATTTTTTTTCCGGCCATCACCAGCGAAAATGGAAACCATCGATTGAATATTAATATTTAGAGGTCATATTAATATTCAAAGCTAATATTTTCACAGACGCCTTTTGTCGATGCCTTGAAGATGATTAGAAGTCGATTTTTTTGAATAATTTTTTTCTCCAAAAATTCCTCAATATTAGCATCGAATCGAATAACTTTTGTAGCGGCCGTTTTATCGAAATATCGTAAGGGACATATTTGTAGAGTATTGATTGCCTACACGAAAATGTATTACACAAAGAAATCCGTCTATTGGTTTGTGTTCTAGGAATTTTTCATTGAAAAAAGAAATTTTTCCCCTGCTATTAGTAGGCAAAATAGAAATAATTGATGAGCGACTTCTAAATGTTATTTTTTGGAGCTGATATTTTCACAAAGGTCTTTTTTCGATACCCTGAAGATAATTAGGAGGGGGGTTTCGTGAAAACAAAAAATTTCGATTTTTTTGAAACAGTCTAATATATATATATATATATATATATACGCATTAGACTATCTTTACCAAGCCCGCCATAAGACACAGGTGAAGTGAAGCCAGGGTGTGCGGTGATACAAGGGGGGTGTGTATAATTTATACATTTGGGAGTACGTTTCACAACCCATTAGAAGCCTGTCATATGGTAATGCCATACCAAGCCTATTTGTGTAAAAAATAGATGATTCACGGTCTATAGCAAGCCCGAGCAGTGTTGCCAAAATATTGCGTCTAAATTATTCCGCTGCATTATTTTTGATTTGTTTCATATCCAGATATATACATACGACACAAAGTGCGGCCACCTGAAGCGACGAGTTGAGTCATTAGTTGTACAATGAGGGTGATACCATTTCAACATCGATTTGATATCCTCGGATACCACGAGAGCTGTTTTTCGGAGAATGAAAGATAAGGAAAACACTACGATTATTTTCTTTGAAAAATTGTTTCAAATCTTCATGTATCAAAAAGAATTCGAAATTTTCTTTATTCTTCAATTTTAATTCAATGTCATTTCAAGTCAAATACTTGAAAAAAGCTTCTACATCTGCTGCGTACGTCATAAGTTTCATTACGAATACTTGATGAGATCTACTATTCAAAACTCATTATATTTCGTGAATAAAAAAAAGTAGATATTTGAACGACACTAGAATCTAGGAGAGACATTTTTTCGAAAATTTCAAAGGGTACGCATTTATTTCTTGTTTTCAAATACAGGTATCCCACCAATTCCGTTAGTTGTATTATTTTTGGACAGGCATCGAAATTCACAATTGAAATTTCGAGATCCCGTTGGACTGAAAGTAACACTTTTCAGTCTTCAAATCGGAATGAAGCTCTGTTTGATCACGGATAACCTAAATTTGAAAAGTGAGGAATAAAAAAGATGTTTTTGTGTAAATGCTTGAAATTACAACTCATGATACAGTGGATACTGTGAGTCTCAAAATTGATGACAACGTGAAGTCATAATTGAATATATTGCATTAACCCTCGGACAGGCGCACCTAATCTGTCAGATTAAGTGCATGGTTTTTTCCAGTTCCTTACGGCGGTGTTTGTCGCTCAGGGGTGGGACTTTCTGTAGCTTCTTGATTTTATATCGCGATCATGTATGTGAAAAATCAAGCTCCTCAGAGCCTTGAAATTATTCGAAAAGAGTGCAATAATCTCTTGGATCGATTGCGCTCGATAACCTAAGTACCATCGAATTTGATTTTTTCAGTAATTCTGGATGAAAAAGTCGTGTACTCGCGCTCTTAACACCTGAACAAAAGAACAAGTAAAGATATATTTCATATTTATTGCAATTCTTGATATAATCTGTGAGTTGAAATGAGCCCGCTTGAGTCTTCAAGTATTTTTTTTTCAGGGTATAATGGCTTCAAACTCAAGAAAATTCAAGTAAATTAAAATCACCGTATGTTCAGCATATTTTCGGGAAGTATTCTAGAAATTATAGTAAAATATACGAATATAAATATAAAGATAAAGGGAAACAAAACTTCACTAGAGAAAGGAATGCTAAACCGACTGATATCGTACAATATAAAAGTTCCATTGTTCTAGTTTACCTGGCAGTGGTTGTCAAGAGTAATAGATATTGTTTTTGTTTCATATATAATCACAATTACATTTTGTTTTTATACAAATATCCTTGTTATATTGAAATCCGCAGAATTTATCTTTCTTTAATTTCTACCGTCAATTTTTATTTATGTTTTGGAATTTTCTTTATATATTATGTGTATTTGAATGATAAAACTATTTTTCAATGACCTCCCCATTTTCTAGCAAATTTTTCTCATGAAAACATGAAATTCCCGACTTAATCTCACAGATGAGTTGCGCCCGAAATCGTTAGGATTAGGGTTGCGCCTGACCGAAGGTTAAAAGATATTGTAGGTGTGCAGACAGGGACGAGCCCAAGGGGGGGGGGGATGTTGTGGATGATCCTTCCCCCCAATGTTGAACGTAGTTGGCAAATTTTCAAAACAGTCGGAAGATTTTCAAAGGAGTTGAAAAAATTTCAAAGCAGTTGGAAAAATTTCGAAGCAGTTGGCAAAATTTCAAAGCTGTGGGAATAATTTCCAAAGAAGTTGGAAAAAGTTCAAAGCAGTTGGTAAAATTTCAAAGCTGTTGAAATACATAATTCCGAGAGAGTTATAAAATACGAAGGAATCTGAATAAGAAAAAACAAGTTTGCAATCAGTACTTGACAATATATGTATAGCCGGGAATAAATGGTATTTAACCCAATATTTTAACCATCAAGTGTTGGGAGAGATGCGGCCTCAAGAAGTAGGTACCTAGTTGTAAATTTTTCAGTTACGTCGCATGGACTGTGTCATAAAAAAATCTGGTATCATAAATTTAAGCAGATAAGCAGAATTTGTTTTTGCACGCTCTTCGAACATTATGTCATAGTTTAGCGAATAAACAATATGTGTAAATAAATTTGAATAATGAACCAAAAAATATTCAAAGTGAAGTTTAAGGTATGTAGTGCCTTATTAAAAATTACAACAAAAATTTTATGAACAGAATCCGCACGAAGGACAACAAGTGTGAGAGAAAATTATGGATAGTGACCACAGAATATCGGAAGTCATAATGAAAATCGTTCAAAACACTAAATACATCCTCAATTCCAAACACTAATTGCAATATCTTTATTCATTCCCTTCGGACATATGGCAAAAATGTATGGGACGCTGCAAAGAGATCGAAATCGCCAACTCAAATAAAATTAGGAAATTTTGTTCAAAATTATTTCTTCAATATGACTGATATAGGTCAAAACCGTTTCCCTACTAAATTGGGAATCTGGTTTTTTTTAAGAAGTATCTTGATTCATGACACACACTTTGACATACATTTTCTGTTTTATTCCCTAGTTATATTGCTTTTCTTCATTTCATGGAATCTGTAAGCAAAATTAAGGCTCATTTTCTTCAAACGACATATATTTTCTGGAAATTTTGTTCCTATTATTCTGTGAAATGGACCCATGTTAAGGATGAGCAGTTTCAATATTATGAATCTCATACAAGTGGTCAGTAATTAACTTTGATTTTTCATCTACCCAACATTCAATCATGTATATTTCTTCATTTTATGGAATATGCTTTTTTCGTGAAAAATATCTTGTTTCATTGAATTTTTGAGATACACCAGAGAATGAAACTGAACTAAATTCAAGAATGAAACAAAAAGTGTGTCTCAAAGTTTCAAATATAATTCAAGGTATTCCTCTCAAAAAAACCATTATTGAAAATTGGAGAATTAACTTTAATTTCTCATAACTTTGATTCCCAATATTTACTCTTTTTACGGAATAAAAATAATAGATTTTTCAGAGAAAAATATTTTCTCTGATGAAAATGAGCCATGCCTTCGCTTACAGATTTCATGAAATAAAGAAAAGCTACAAAACTGAAGAAACAAACAAGTAGTGTTTCTAAAAGTTTCGAGCAACATCAAGATACTCATCATGAAAAAACAAACTCTTTAAAATCTACTCACTTGAATGTTCGGTAGATGAAAAAAAAGTAAATTACTCCTAACTCTGTTGAAATTCATCATTTTGAATTTTTTTACCGAAACAAATATGATACCATAATATGTATAACGGTTTCCTGTTAATTCAATGTCCAGTTGAAAAATTTTCGATGAAACAGATTTGTTGGTGCCATTTCGAATTCAACTCTTCTTAAAAATACAAACAAGGTCCAATTCAGAATTCACGTTCAAAATGTCGTCCATTCGGTTCCAGACATATCGATCTTGATCAGACTGCGCTGTCTAAAGAATTTCGTTAGGATCTGAACTATGAAAAACTTGATTCGCAACTGTTCTATATTTCGTTCGCGTAAACTTCTTTCTTAATTATACCCCATAAATAGTAATCTAGTGGGGATTATCTGGAGATCGAAGCGGTCGAAGAAATCGACCCCTATTTCACCAGAAACATTCCTCAAATATTCTTGACGAATATTTTCTCTTGTTTTACCTATACCAATCATTGAATGCGAGGTGCAATTCACGCAAGAAATTTTCGACTAGGTTTTCAAATGAAATATCTGAGTTAGTCATCTGTAACAAGGCAGAATACAGATATGTAATTGAAACGCAGTTTGAACTTCCTTGACTTTGTTTCATTCGTTATTCCTTATCGGGTAAATTTAGCCTGGTCAGACCGAATAAAATGTTTCAAGAAGTTTTTGTGTTCTTGAATTCTCAGTAAAAATTCTCACAAAAAATTACCATTAATTGGACGGGGTAGAAATTATCAATGAATAAGATTCTCTGATCTTTTGAATCACCAAAAAATGACCGAGGATGAGTTTGATAATAACCAATTACGTCGATTTGTTTTTTTTTTTTCGATTACGGTAAAGGTTTTCTTTCTCCTGTACGGCAGGACCATGAAATTCCGCTGGATCATGAGAAACTTCACTATCGTTATCCCAGGTAACTCGGGATATCTGATATCGAAATCGCAACATGTTATGTAAACAATTCTTGCGCTTTCTTCATATATAACAGCTGTTTTGCAAAATAATAATTCTGAACATTTTATTTATAGAAATGAACAACAAAAAAGGGCAGTATGCTCACGGGAATGAACATTTTCTGAGATATTTTCAGTGTGCTGAATTTGTTGTCGAAAATTCTGAATTCAATGTGTTGCGAGAATGAAATTAGTAGGAATGAAAATGTGATATTTTGACATGTTGCCAGTTTTTTTCAGTTTCGATAAATTGTTTTCTTCTGCGGTTCAATGTTTCTTCCACACATTCAATAACTAGAAAAATTTTGATTTTCCTAAAAATTCATATTCATTTTTTGGCAGTTGATACGGAATGGTAATTTGTAACAATTTCGCACATTTTCTGCTCATCGTTTTTAAAATGAATAATTTGTCACTAATATTCATAAAATTTCATTGAAAATACGAGGTAAGGCATCTGGTTTCATCTATTTTTCATAGTGCGTTGTGGAAATAATAATTTGTTTTTGACAATTGTAGTGACACATTCTTATATGTCAATAGTTGCAATTTAATTGGCCATGGAAAAATTTCGATGAATCAGCGAATTTATGTTGTAAAACAATTCATATTAAATAATTCAGTTCTGCAAGTGCAAAAAAATTTTCGTCAGGAATTTAAGGTGGAAAGACACGGAAGAATTTCAACATGCCAAAACATATTTAGGTGGGTAAGAGATTATGATGTTAGAGGGAATGTTGCATCAAATTTTTGTGGAGGTATGCGTAAAGTCAGAACACCCGAAAATATTGAACGGGTGAGACAAGCTGTGATAAGAAGTCCGAATAGATTTGCATCAAGGCAGTCACTTGTGTTGCACTTTTCCAACAAGACAGTGCGAAGAATTTTCAAAACCTGAATTGCACATATTAACATCGTTATTTTTCAAAATTTTGTTCGAATAAAATGTTTTTTGCTTTTATTACAAATTTTTTCTGAATAGGTGACACCAAATGCCTAACCTGTTAGTTGAATGCATTCATCACATAGTAATTCTATAGTGAGAAGCCAAAAAGAAAGAGCTACGGACAGAGAAAAATTAAATAAAATTGCAGGTGTCTGAGAGACACCACCTCACTCTCTATGGCAGTGAAATACCACCTCACCGGTTAATTTAACCACTTGTATTAATTGATATTTGCCAATAAATTCAAAATTGAACCAATTTAGTGCTCACTTTTTCAAGTTCGCAGTTTGCCAACATTGACAAACATTTTCGAACTGTATAATGATTTGTTATCTAGAGGTCATGACAAAAACTTGATTTTTATCTTTCACAAAAACCTAAAATCGAGAATCATCCAATAAAAAAATTTGTTTTTTGTTTTAGCGAAGCTCTATTTTTAGATGAATATTCATAATTTCACTTCTAGAACAATTGCCTGGCCTGTTTTAAGAAATGTTACATTGGAACAACTCAGTATTAAACTTCAATCATTTTACCCTAAGAACGAATTCCGCATAGAATGCGACATTGCCATACTTACGGGCTTCGAATAGAAGCGAGGCATGGCGGGATTCCTATAATCAGGGTTATATCGCCAGAATGTATATATTTACATACGGAACTAGTGGAGCACCACCTACAGGTGGATCCCGTGAACTAAGCGCGTATACAGGGTGTTTCCTTAACATGCGGCAAAAATTCAGGGGGCTGTTCCTTGGACTATTCTAAGAATATTTTGTCCTTTGATGATTTTTGAAAAACCTCTTTGTTCCGAAGATACAGGGCAAACAAAATTTTAGATAATAACATTTTATTATGAAAAATTACATGAAAATTTAACTTAACCTACAAAAACTGTTGAAAATGACCACCTCCAGCCAGCATACAAGCATCCACCAATCTTCTCCTCATTGACTGCCGAACCCTTTCAAAAACACCAGGATCATTTCTCATTAAGTTACACCCAGCAATGATCCGATTTCGCAAGTCTTCCACATTTTCTACTGGAGTGTTTTTTATAGTTGTCAAACACATTTAAAAATAAATTGTACCTACTAAGTAAACACAGTGCGGTACGCATTTTTATTTATACTATTATCAATTTTAAAAATATGAAAAATGTTGTTCGCCCTGTATCTTCGAAACAAAGAGGTTTTTCCAAAAACATCAAAGGACAAAATATTCTTAGAATAGTCCAAGTAACAGCTCCCTGAATTTTTGCCGCATGTTTAGGAAACACCCTGTATATTGCGATATTATATGGGCGATATTCGGCCCAGGCTAAAATTCGTATGTAGACTCACTGACCTATTAGGAAGCCTGTGTAGAAGATATACACGCAAATTTTTAGGAAGCCCGATCCGGGCTTCGTAAAAATGATTTTGGCTCAGTAGAGGTAGTCGCGTGTAGCATTTTCGGCTGCGTAAGGTCGCGTAATACGTATATATATATATATATATATATATATATATATATATATATATATATATATATATATATATATATATATATATATATATATTGGAAATACGATTGTTCGCCGGAGAAAACAGGGGAAATGGTTATTTTGGGTTCTTGGCAATTATTGATTGGGAAATTATCAACAATCAAGTGTCTTTACATCTATATTTCGAACCTTTAGTGGTTCTTCTTCAGGATGCTAAAATATAATGAATGTGGTAATGCATAAAATTGAGCTGTTCTTAATTACTTACGTCTGACGAGATTATTGTTTAAATTAACAAAGAGAGCATCGGAACAAATATCTTACATTCGATTGATTCTTACGAAGAAAATTGTTTACAATATGATGTGTCAAGTTGGTATGACGGATAAAGATAGTTGTTGGTTAATATCACAGAGCATGGTAAAAACACAGAAAATAAACATTTAAGTAACAACATCGACATTATTGGTTGGGCAATTATCAACAATCAAGTGTCTTTACATCTATATTATTACCTGTTATCCTTGGACCGACATCCTACTGATGATCATGTTGTCGATGTTGTTACTTAAATGTTTATTTTCTGTGTTTTTACCATGCTCTGTGATATTAACCAACAACTATCTTTATCCGTCATACCAACTTGACACATCATATTGTAAACAATTTTCTTCGTAAGAATCAATCGAATGTAAGATATTTGTTCCGATGCTCTCTTTGTTAATTTAAACAATAATCTCGTCAGACGTAAGTAATTAAGAACAGCTCAATTTTATGCATTACCACATTCATTATATTTTAGCATCCTGAAGAAGAACCACTATAGGTTCGAAATATAGATGTAAAGACACTTGATTGTTGATAATTGCCCAACCAATAATTGCCATTTTCCCTATATATATATATATATATATATATATTAGACTGTTTATATGTATATATATATATATATATATAAAAAAAAAAAAAAAAAAGTAGAATATTATCAGGATGTTCGATCAAGGAAACTCAGTTATACACTTTTATATTATCCTAGCTTTCGGTAAATGTTGTTACCTTTTTCAAGGATCTGTAATATGAAAATACATATAGATAACAATGGGAACAAAGACAACTAACATACATATTCTGTGATTTTCTTCCTTCTGGCAGTCTGAAGTTAAAAAACCAAACATTCAGCAAGAAATAGTTGAAATATAAATACAGAACATGTCATATAATAGAATCAACTAATCTGACATCTTTCAGAGGAGGTAGCATAAAATTATGTGCTTCTTCTTTAATTTAATTGGTTGTTGTTATTCATGAGGTTCTGATTTTGAAATAGGTGATGTGATCTTCTTGATAAGTCAATGAGGTAAGAATATATGTTGCTGAGGTTGTTGGTATCTTGTTTGGTATTCATGGTTTTATCAATCGCTGCTATCGATAACATTTCCAAGAAGAGTCTCTTTTTGTAAATAGGTTCTTTGAATAATATTTTCGTATTTGAATAATCGATAACATGATCATTGTTGTTGGCATGTATAGCTAGAGCGCAAGTTCTTAAGTTTCTTCGTGTATCACTCTTGTGGGATGTTATTCTATCTTTTATCCACCTAGAAGTCTGACCTATGTAAGTTTCTTCACAATTGCCACAGGGTATACTATAAACTACTCCAGATTCAAATTGCTCTTTCTCTTTATCTTTCAGTCGACTGTAAACCAACTTACGAATAGTATTATTCATAGTTTTAATAATTCGTATATTCTTGTATTCACTAAAAATTTGAGAAATTCTGTTGGAGAGTACTGGAATATAGGGTAAGGTAGTGTAGATAATCTCTTCTTGTTCTAATGCT
This sequence comes from Hippodamia convergens, assembly GCA_038502775.1. Taxonomy (NCBI): domain Eukaryota; kingdom Metazoa; phylum Arthropoda; class Insecta; order Coleoptera; family Coccinellidae; genus Hippodamia; species Hippodamia convergens. The sequence continues at coordinate 70,827,695 of CM076607.1, read as the reverse complement.
CTGGTGTTCGGTGGTAAGGTAATATCAGTTGGAGGAGAAGAAGCTGTATTGTGTAGTATCTTATTGAGAAGTTTGATAGGGTAGCCATTCATCAAGAAGATGTTCTTAAGGTCAGAAATACATTGACCATGGAAGGTAGGGTGCGTCAGTCGTAAGACTCTTGTTTTCATCCCTGTGACTAGGTTCATCTTCATGTTATAAGGATGGCAAGATCTGTAGTGTAAAAACCTGCCAGAGCTACTAGGTTTTCTGTACCATTCTGTCTTCAAAACTCCTTCAATTCTTTTCACCCTCATATCTAAGAAAGGTAAGGTGTTATTAACCTCCTCTTCTGCTGTGAATTGTATGTTGTTGCTATAAGAGTTGAATTTGTTGAGCACTAACTCAAGTGATCCCTCAGGTATCATACAAATGATGTCGTCTACATATTTTTTTAAAAAAGGCATAGTAAATGGTAACGATGGTAGTACAGAGGTCAACAGATCATCTAATACATATTGTGCCAAAATGGGAGAAAGTTTGCTTCCCATTGGAGTACCTAAGGTCTGTTTGTAAAAATCTTCTTGATATGAGAAGTAGGTGTTGTCAAAAAGAAAATTTATCAACTCTAACAATTCTCTCTGTGTCATCTGAGTCTGTTGTGAAATTTCATACCAGTGATTGACAATGCTCTGCTTCACTAAACTCAGGGGGATGTTGGTAAACAAGGAGACCACATCAAGACTTACCAAAACGAAACTAGGTGGGTGTTCAAAGTCATTTATAAAATCAGAAAAAGAAAAAGAATCGCGAACATAGAAGTCATTGTCTCTGTCATATGATAGTGTAAGTACGTCTGTAACGTACTGGGAAATACAAGTGGTTGGAGGATCAATCGAGGATATTATCGGTCGTAATGAAAGTTGAGGCTTATGTATCTTAGGTAAACCATAAAATTTTGGTGATTTTGAGTTATAGATAGTATGTTTTTTAATCATACCCGAATCATCGCCGATTCTATTTTTGATTCTAATCATCAATTTATTTGCCTTTTGTTGGATTGTGCTTGTTGGGTCTCTGTTCATTTTTTGATAATGAACGTCATTAGTTAAAAGTTCTCGGGACAATTGGATGTAATCACTCCTCATCATCACAACCGAGACATTTCCCTTATCTGACTTAGTCCCGAGAACTTTTAACTAATGACGTTCATTATCAAAAAATGAACAGAGACCCAACAAGCACAATCCAACAAAAGGCAAATAAATTGATGATTAGAATCAAAAATAGAATCGGCGATGATTCGGGTATGATTAAAAAACATACTATCTATAACTCAAAATCACCAAAATTTTATGGTTTACCTAAGATACATAAGCCTCAACTTTCATTACGACCGATAATATCCTCGATTGATCCTCCAACCACTTGTATTTCCCAGTACGTTACAGACGTACTTACACTATCATATAACAGAGACAATGACTTCTATGTTCGCGATTCTTTTTCTTTTTCTGATTTTATAAATGACTTTGAACACCCACCTAGTTTCGTTTTGGTAAGTCTTGATGTGGTCTCCTTGTTTACCAACATCCCCCTGAGTTTAGTGAAGCAGAGCATTGTCAATCACTGGTATGAAATTTCACAACAGACTCAGATGACACAGAGAGAATTGTTAGAGTTGATAAATTTTCTTTTTGACAACACCTACTTCTCATATCAAGAAGATTTTTACAAACAGACCTTAGGTACTCCAATGGGAAGCAAACTTTCTCCCATTTTGGCACAATATGTATTAGATGATCTGTTGACCTCTGTACTACCATCGTTACCATTTACTATGCCTTTTTTAAAAAAATATGTAGACGACATCATTTGTATGATACCTGAGGGATCACTTGAGTTAGTGCTCAACAAATTCAACTCTTATAGCAACAACATACAATTCACAGCAGAAGAGGAGGTTAATAACACCTTACCTTTCTTAGATATGAGGGTGAAAAGAATTGAAGGAGTTTTGAAGACAGAATGGTACAGAAAACCTAGTAGCTCTGGCAGGTTTTTACACTACAGATCTTGCCATCCTTATAACATGAAGATGAACCTAGTCACAGGGATGAAAACAAGAGTCTTACGACTGACGCACCCTACCTTCCATGGTCAATGTATTTCTGACCTTAAGAACATCTTCTTGATGAATGGCTACCCTATCAAACTTCTCAATAAGATACTACACAATACAGCTTCTTCTCCTCCAACTGATATTACCTTACCACCGAACACCAGAGCATTAGAACAAGAAGAGATTATCTACACTACCTTACCCTATATTCCAGTACTCTCCAACAGAATTTCTCAAATTTTTAGTGAATACAAGAATATACGAATTATTAAAACTATGAATAATACTATTCGTAAGTTGGTTTACAGTCGACTGAAAGATAAAGAGAAAGAGCAATTTGAATCTGGAGTAGTTTATAGTATACCCTGTGGCAATTGTGAAGAAACTTACATAGGTCAGACTTCTAGGTGGATAAAAGATAGAATAACATCCCACAAGAGTGATACACGAAGAAACTTAAGAACTTGCGCTCTAGCTATACATGCCAACAACAATGATCATGTTATCGATTATTCAAATACGAAAATATTATTCAAAGAACCTATTTACAAAAAGAGACTCTTCTTGGAAATGTTATCGATAGCAGCGATTGATAAAACCATGAATACCAAACAAGATACCAACAACCTCAGCAACATATATTCTTACCTCATTGACTTATCAAGAAGATCACATCACCTATTTCAAAATCAGAACCTCATGAATAACAACAACCAATTAAATTAAAGAAGAAGCACATAATTTTATGCTACCTCCTCTGAAAGATGTCAGATTAGTTGATTCTATTATATGACATGTTCTGTATTTATATTTCAACTATTTCTTGCTGAATGTTTGGTTTTTTAACTTCAGACTGCCCAGAAGGAAGAAAATCACAGAATATGTATGTTAGTTGTCTTTGTTCCCATTGTTATCTATATGTATTTTCATATTACAGATCCTTGAAAAAGGTAACAACATTTACCGAAAGCTAGGATAATATAAAAGTGTATAACTGAGTTTCCTTGATCGAACATCCTGATAATATTCTACTTTTAATTAATTGCGATCAATATTTTCCTACCAGTTTTTATATATATATATATGTATACATATATATATATATATTCTTATGAAAATAGAGAGCTAAAATAATACAATAAATGTTGAAACAAAAAGTACCTAAGCTGAGGTAAAAAAGAACGGGGTTTCATAACATTCTTCGTATGATACTATAGAATCATACGATACTATCATCACTAGTATCATACGAAACTATAGAGCCAGGGAAAAAAACCTCAGCCGAAAAAACCTGCCACCCCGTAAAAAAAATAACATAAAATATTAAATATCAGGAAAAATCTTGAAAGACATCAGTGTGAGATCATCTTCATGTTATCCGTCGATAGATTCTTCCCAAAACGGCTCACGATTCTTAATCTGAAATGAAAAAAGAAAAAAGCAGAAAAGAAACCGAATATTCAGAATAAATCAAATAATTTTGAAATTAACCACCCATTTTAGAAATGCATTCGTTACTTTATGTATAGCCTCGTAACCATCTTGAAATTTATAAATGGGACAACTATTTATAAGATGTTCAATATATATGTACAGCGGGACAAATGGGAACCGATTCGGAGATCCAGCGGTATATGTGGGGACCATTGGTACTTTTTGGACCGGACCCAATAGTTTTATAGACGCTGTGGTATATGCGAGGACCGGTCCCAATTTGTTTCCATTGGTGTATAGGTAGATATGGGTACCGTTTCCGAAATAGATAAAACGGTAATTATTGGGACCAGTGTACATATCAAATACGGAATTTCTTGGTCAAGTACAAATCTACTTGGGAATAATATTTTCATTCTTTCTGGAATTTTGATCTATAATGCATTAATGGTTTTTTGAATATTCCAATCATTTTCAATTCTCCGCTCGTATGGATATTCATAAACACAGAAATACAAAATAACATCATAACCTAAGTCATATCCATTGAAATTCTCAAGGATCGGATTGTATTCGAGTTACTCGAATATACACCATTTTATTGAAGATTCGAGAACGAAACAAATCAATCTGATGAAACTGTCTCTTGTAATGGATACCGTTTCCAGAATAAAATAGTTGTTATTGGGACCAGTGTACATTTAAAACAAGTAATTTCACGTGAAATAGAGATATTCCTGCCTGGAAATAATATTTTCATTCTTTGAGGAATTTAATTTTCTAATGCGTGTACCGTTTGTTGGAGATTCCATTCATTTTCAATATTCTGCTAGTTTCGATAGTTATAAACACAAAAAATGAAATAATAACCTGACTTTTGCCTATGATCTTCCTTAAATAACAAACTGTATTCGAGTTACTGAAACATACAACATTTTATTGTGGTCTTACTCAAGATTTATCGTCCAAAAGAATAATTGAAGATTCGAGCACGAAACGAATCAATCTGATGAAAGTATCTCTTGACACACCTAAGGTAGTTACAGCTCAGGTTACCGTATATTAATTCACCAATGAAATACCTTGTATAGAGTACATCCCAAATTGCTTGATTTTGGCTGTTTTTGGTACTTCTAGACTAGATTTCGGAATTAGGCCATAACTTTTTCATTCTCGAAAACATCTCAAAACGATTGAAACCTTTAAGAACCATTTTTTCACTAGGATTATGACATCATGTTCAGTTTTTTCAATTTCTAATTTATTGCGTTCGTATTTGAAATGAAAAATTTGTTATTTTATACTATATGAAAAAATGGAATTAAGTGCTTTATTTCCTGGGAAAAATTGCCTGTACCTTTTAATCGTTTTCAGATATTTTCGTTAATGAAAAGGTAGTGGCATATTTTAGAAATCGATGACCATGATGGAACTTCAATCAAACCCTTTCCTTACATCAAGCTCAACTTCAACCTTCAGCAAAAACGCAAGTTCTAAAAGTTTTGGTCGCATATGACTAATGTCGATTACAGATAAACATTTTGAAAGCCAAAAAGTTGATATATACGAGTTACTCTCAGGGCCCTTTTTAACCTCTTGGAGGCCCTGGGCACATTAGGATATCACATACAAAATAGAAATACAGAGGAATACCCTACCGACGCTAATGCCGTGATGTGATTTAATTATCAAGTCGAGGGAATTTTGCCGATTTACAGAATTTCGCCCTGAAATTTCTTGCAGTGGCGTGGCATCTGGGGTGTCCTCTATAGATTTATTATTCATGATAAGTTTTACCTGAAGTTTTTCATAGAGAAATAATGAGAACAATGTAATAAAAATAATTTTTATATTGTATAACAAAAATTTCTAAACGAAATAATGTAAATTCTGATATAAAAGTAATTAGAAACTACACCAATTATTCAGATTTGTCAATTAAATTTTAGAAAATATCAAATGAAATTCAATTGAGTGATCCGAAATACATTCGACGTTTTCTGAAATTCAATTTACTAATCTGAAATTCAATTGATACATTCTGAAATTAAAGTGACTAATCTGAAATACACTTGACGGTTTTTGAATAACACTTGAAAATGGTGTAGAAACTAGAAACACATCAATGTGGTAAGAATTTGAAAACATTTTTATAAGAAAATTGGATCACCTTTTTTAATTTTTTTGTACAAACATATCCATCAACTTGTCGATAACCAAGCTTTTGGCCACTTCTTGTCCAAAGCTGAGTAAGCTCAAAAGTCTGATAGACGTGTTTGCGACATGTTTAAGGAGAGTACCGAAAAGCTTGACGGTATATTGAGAAACCCCTCAATAAAATGAAATTATTGGGGCATCATTTCATGCTTTTAGTTTGGCTTGGGGGCCCCTTTGGTGCCGAACCTACCAGCATCGCGAGTTCTGTGGAGCCCTCTGATACGCCACTGATTTCTTGTCTTGTAACGCTGTCTGAAATTATGTGGTTAAATGGGGATTTCTTTGGAAGCTTCCCAATGAATACCATAATGTAAGAATGTGATCAACAACACGGTTCGAACAGATGTTTTATGGCTAACCAACCATACAAATAACACAAGCTAATAATTGCTCTTATCTAGTGTATGCCAGTATGAGCAAGGGTCATAAAAATTGCAACCTTCGAGAACTTGTTTATAGAAAACTGGGAATTCCAATCCATTTGGACTTGTGAATTTTTACCTGGAGGTAATTTTAGTACGCAAAAGGGAATTTTGAAAGAAAGATCCGTTTAGGTCTTTTCGAAAAAATCAGTTCTATAATAATATGAGGAAATTTTCTATGAAATGGGAAATTTTCAAACATTATTGAGGAAATCTTCTTTCCTCTCGGTTCAGAACAATTGATCTGAGCGGGGCCCCTATCGATCGCGGGGCCTGGCACTTGCTGAAAGTGCTCTAGGCGGAAGAGGGGCCTGGTTACTCTGATATGTTCTGGTTCTGAGTATCGCTCCGTGAGTTTAGCAAAATATTCAAATCCAATCGCTCTGGGCGAGTTGTACCAAATATCAAAATCCTGTCTGATCGCAAAAGCGACTCTTTAATTCCTAATCGCTATTCTGGAGTGCAAACTTCGAAAAAATGCAATCAGAATGGGGGTTGTTCCTTTGTTTCGAGAAAAAATCAAACGTTTCCCACTCATTTTACATTTCCAATAAAAAAATTATTGAAGAAAATTTTCCATATTAGTTCTACAAAATTTCACTTTTCGCTGATCGGAAAAACCCGAACACTTTTATTTCATTCCTATTTTAAGGTTAGGTTCGCATCAGACAATTCACAAACAGGGCCGCCGCCAGGGCCGGCAAACCGGGCAGTCTGCCGGGGCGGCAAATTCTAGGGGCGGCAAAATCATGTTCGTCATACTAGATTTTTTTTCCTTTGAAATCGAAAACCCGCCTGTTATTGAAAGTAAAAGCGAAAAAACGACCAAACTCAGGGGCGGCTGGTCAACCAAATATATCACACGTGTACACAAATAACCAGATAAAAATTCAATTAAACCAATACAAGAGCAATACTGGCACAACGAAAACAATCGAAGATGCAGCAGTCTACTCATAAATAAAAATCCCTGTCAGGTTGTAAATTTTGCCAACGCCTCAGCAGCCTCTCATCCTAGTTACACTCGCTTGTTTACGAGTTTATTATCAAGACGGTCGGTCCCTTTGATGAACATCTGGACTGTAAAGTTTTTGGGATGGTTTCTAGGATAATTTAGTAATGTTTTCTCAGGGAGGAATATAGAAGTACTTCATAACTTAAGAATACATAACATAAACTTTTTTTTTTTTTGGATTGTAATGTTAAATTCACCGTAGGTCGATGGCTTTTGTTGTATTTTGTATGACAATAAATGACAGTTCTCTCTCTCTCTTTAGTAATGATTCTTATTTTCAGTTTGCCAATCGGAAATCTAAATTTTGATATTCGGGAGGGGTTTACAATACTCGAGAAATAAGGGTATCAACTAGTCCTCAGTGTCTTGTGTCGTCAAAGTATTTAATATTTTTGCAAAACTATATAGTGCTACATAATAAAAATCTTTTATCTATCTTCGCAGTTGTGGTTTTCGAACTGAATGACCCTACAAAATTGAAGGTGAGTTCTACAATTCGGTATTTTTTTACCGTCGGATTTCACATTTAAACGATAATAAGTATAAAGCGCTCTCTGCTTATTAACAGTTATGTAGGTGATTTTTTTCGAGTCTTTCATCGATCGCCTCAGATACGCATATTATTCATAAAGCCATACAGAGTCGTTTCAATGATTCGAAAGGGCGCCTTTAAATGAGTTGGAAATATGCCTCGCTGAAATTTGAGGCAGAATTTATTGGATAATGTTCATAGTAAAAGAATATATTAATATTATTATAATAATCATTATTAGATACAGGTGAATACTTTAAATTCATATTGACCTCTTTTCATTTACTTAATCAGATGTTAGAGTTTAAGAACATGGCATCATGGCAACAGGTAATAAATGTCATAAGGTCAAATCGCAGAACGAAAACAGTAAGAATCACATGTACCTTATTCTGATCCGGATATCATTGTCTAGAATTTTCCTTACACACGAGAGCTGTGTTGTCTTGGAAAGAAGAATTAGTGATAATCAAAATCCAAGGCGCTCAATTTTTTTCCTTAAACATGAATTCATTTAGTTTCGTACACTAAAAGCAGAGAGCGTTTTCATTGTTTTTCGATATTTTGTATGTGAATGCATTTTAGAATTCCGCATTTTTATTTAACATATCTAACATATATTTATGGGTATCGTGTATCGTAGAAACTGTCGTATAATGATTTTATTAAATATGGAAAATACTTTTGGGATACTTTTGGAGAGAGAAGCTTTTCAGAGTTGAAAATGAAAAATTTTCTACGATCAACAATGGTCCAAGATAGATTATCTGATCCACTGGCGTCGCTACGGGGAGGGGGGGTTAATGGGGGTAATTGCCCCCCCCTTCCGAAAAATAAGTCATACAATCATCGTGACAATATTCTACATATCAAATATTTTTTACCCCCCCCAAAAAATATTTCTAGCGACGCCCTTGATGTGATCTAGCCATTTTATCCATTGAACATGAGATAGTCAATAATATCGATATATCTCAAACAATTCATGACTTTTGCAAGATGAAGGAGAGAAGGAAGAAATTTATTCGAGTTCGAACATTCTAGTCTGATGGTTCTAGTTCACTTTTATACATGCGATGGACGGTATATATGTTTCTTTTTGTTATTTTTTATTTAATATATTTTTTTATAATACATATTTATAGTTATATTTTCTTCGTTTCTGAATTTTTTTGCCCTTTGGTCAAATTGTGAAAGAGTCTGTTATGAGTCCCAAACTCAATACACCACAATAAGTAGGCAAAATATAATTTTCCTGGGGCGGCAAAATGTCTGGCGGCGGCCCTTTTCACAAAGTCCAACCTTCTGTTAATGAAAAACGAAATTAATCTGACAGCATATGACGCTATCCCAATGCAAACAATATTGATTATTTCTTCCAATATTTTTCTTGAACTCAAAACAAAGCATTTCTCAAACACTATGTTGTTTGGTATGACTTGTTTTTTTTATAGTCATGAACATAATTTCGTCTTCGTCAACTCGAACGTAATGAAGATAGAAAGTGAGAAAAGAAAGCAAATACAGAAATGCTCCGCTAATTGGTCAAAATGCACACTACGACAATGGAGAAGGCTGTTTTATTCATTAGAATTTTCCGCTCTACATACATATTCTCATTCTCGTTTTCTAGAATATTTCAAAGGAATTGTCCGTTCCTACTCTCATGACATATCAAAAATGCAGTTCATTCTGCAAAAAATTGATTTCCTGCCTTCGTTAACTGAACAAACAGGCATAACACGAACAGAATTCAACAAAGAACAAAGTTTTCCGTAAATCAAAAAGTTTTGGACGAACTTCAACAGATCAGAGGATCACAAATTTCACGAAATTGATTCTTTATAACTTCAAATGCTTTTCAAATAAAAAATCTATTCGAATATTATTCATGCCTTTCAACTGTATCTAAGTCAGGAAAAATATGATCAAGATAATTTCATAATAAAATAACAACCATTACATGAATTGAAAAAGTGTTGCCGGCAACATCGAATACCCCAGCTCCTCAAGTCGAAAGCTTCGACGTTTACGATCTTTAAATCATTATGATCAAGCGGTGACCGATACGACACAACAGCTGCATTGCTAAACGTAAACACAAACAAAGACAGAAGATAATTTTCCATGTTAGATGTAACAACCAACAATTCGCCCGAGGACGATAACATTGGATTTGATCTGGAAATCTCTTTTCATGCGTAGTTTGATACTTTTTATTCGGGAGATTTTGATACGAGATTCAAACCATTTCTGTAGGAAGGATATCTAGAATGCATGTGCAAAATAAAAAATTTCGTGATAATCGAATTATACCATGATGTTTCTTGGTTTTTGAGTTAAGGTTACAGATCGAAAATGACAGTTGGGCAATTTCAATACCTATTAGTTGGTCATTACAATTTTTTGTTTTTCCATTTGTTCGTTTCCTTAAAAAAAATTTCAACGAGCAGCGTGTGGAAACTGCTAGTTGTATTGATACGATATTCAATATTCAGATTGACTGGAACTCATTGAAATTTTCACTCCAAGTGTCTGCAATTTTGTCTCAAAACTGAAAACTATTCCTCTAATCATTATATTGAGGCAAATTAAGTCTTAGTAAGTACCTATCCTCATGGCATTTCAGAAGATCTTTCCTCCTAATGCGGCTCTCATAATATTCTCGTAACACGCTGTTTCTGTATATCTTGTTGGTCCTTAAATGTAAGGTCGTACCGGAATATATAGGAAATGTAAAAATCGAATGTATTCATTAACAATGAACAAAAGCAATAGAATCTTTATGTATACTTAAAAATACAAATAATCCAGAATGCAACATCCATAAAATAAATTTACATTCGGTCTGCATATATCTGACTTTGAAATGATGTAACTTTTTCGGCTATTTCATCAACCCTTCCGTTAACTCATATGTTCATATTTTAAAAGCTTCCAGAAACATGGTTTCAACGAACCATATCATGTATGGTTTTCGACGAATGTTATCATGTATGTTCTATTATGAAAATATTGTGATATTTCTAGTCGAAAAGTGCTTGTTGAAAGTCTTGAAACTTTTTCAGATATTTCTGAAAATGAAAAAGTTATTTTCGAAATCGATAAAATATTAAAATATTGTTACATCTACGAAACAAATGAAGATATTATCTTGAAACGGATTTCACGAAAATCGAGCCCAGAACTCCTCACAACATTTTTACTTATCTAGTCTGAAAGGTCTCGGATCTGGGATACCCACTATATATTGTATGGCTCGCATATACTGATACACATTTACATTTTCTAATATACATAACCATTCATTTAATTATGTTTATTGCAGAAATAAAATTATATCGATTTTTTCATTTCATATTTATTCCGGTACACAAAGGGTATCATCAAGATCAGATATAGTGGTAAATATGGGACATCTTGAAAGTTACATTGCCACGAGGATACTTACCTTTTGAGATATCGAGTCTAGAATATTTTCGAATGCTAGCGATATTATTTATTTTTCCTTCAATGAAGGTTAGTCAAGTTGTGGCTACCGATGATATGTGTTAGTTTCAAGCCTTTTCATATTTCACTCAAACTAGGGAAAAAATTTTATAGTTTTTTTCTTCTGGTATAATACTAGATATAAATAATGGGAATAGCAGCAGAGTTTAAATATTACTCTTTTTTCTCAACTCGAGCTTTCGAGAATTTATTTTCTCTTCGTCAGGAGAACAACAATATATAAATATCTGAGAAGATTTCAACTTACGAAATTGAGGATTAATATTCAGTTGTTCACTAACATAATACATCAAGGAATTTCAAAAATAAATATGGAGAGATGAAAAGCTAAATACAATTTGGATTATGAACGTCGAATTGACATAATTCATATTTCTGAATTTGAAACTATCATAATTTGGATCTACAATAATTATCAAATTCTGTGGTTTATTGAATCAAAATGGATTAAATAAGAAAATATAGAACTGAGACCACATATATCTTTTCTTGAGTTCATGCAATTTTCATTTTGTGAAATTCCTAACATTTCAAGAAAACTTCTCTTTTTCGAATCTTTTTCGGAATCAAGTATTATTACATCATTAAAATTTGGTTGATGTTGCTCTTCTAAAGAATGTATAGAAAGAGCACAGGTTTCTTTCTGAGTTCTTATATTACTTTTATGTTGAGAAATTCTTTGTTTTAATTTGGTAGAGGTTTGGCCAATATAACATTTTTCACAGTCATTACAATGAATTTTGTATATAACATTAGATCTATTGAAATTTTAGATTTTATCTTTCAATTTGGTGAAAATCTTTCTTATAGGTTTAACATTTCTGATCGCAAGTTTGAATTTTTCTCTGGGTATCAATTCTCTCAATCTATTAGTTAGTTTTTCATGGAAGGGTAATACCAAAAAATTTTTTAATTCTTCTTCAATAAACTCTTGAGGTTCTTGTAGAACTGAATTGTTGTTAGGAGTATTGAAAAGAAGTTTGTTAAGCCACTTTTTAGGATATCCACTTTACGAAGAATTTCTTCTAATAATTTCAAATTTTTACTTTTGAATTTCGAATGTGAAATGCTTAAGATTCTGGATTTCAAATTTCGAATCATGTTTATTTTTTGTGTTATTGGTTGATATGATTGCCAGTGGATATATCTTCCAGAAGACATTGGTTTTCTATACCAATCCGTGATAAGTATATTCCCTTCTCTAATAACTAGAACATCGAGGAAAGGTATAGATCCATTGGTTTCTTTTTCTAACGTAAATTGAATTTTGTCATGAAATTGATTAATAATTTGAAGAGATTCTTCTACTGAAATGTCCTCGAAAAGACCGATTGGCATATATATATATATATATATATATATATATATATATATATATATGCCAATCGGTCTTTTATATATATATATATATTTTTATATATATATATATATATAATGAAAATAGAAATGATTTCGCCGTTCTCTCAATTTATGATTAAATTATTTCGGGTACTCGGCTAGGTGGGTAGATTGAAGTAACCAATCGTCAATCAATACATCTATATTTCGGACCAAATGCGGTCCTTCATCAGGATGCTACAATGGAACATATAAAAAGGAAATATCTATGGGATTAACTGAATAAGCTTACATTTGACTAGGTTATAAAAGATAACGATATCCAAAAGCAGAAGACATAAATTAGACAGTGAAATTACTGACGTCAATTTTGATGTCGAATCATAAAATTAATATAAAAAAGAAAAAGAAAACCAAAACCAACATGGATCAAGTAATGATCCATGACAAGGGCAATGTTACTGTAGCTCTTACTAGAGAACAATATTCATCAAAAATAGTTTCACTGATTGATGATACCACAACCTATAGACGCATTTACTCGGATCCAACCACACGCTATCAAAATAAAAATAACCAATTCGTAAAACATCTTAAAGATAAAAAATATATCGACTCTTTGACCGCTAAATCCTTAACAACATATAAAGCCGTGTCTCCACGAATCTACGGTTTACCCAAAATTCATAAAAGAGACATTCCTCTCAGACCAATTGTCTCAACTCTCAATTCACCAACCACTGAGTTAAGTAAATATGTTGCCAGTATTTTATCTAATGCATTTTCTGGTTTTCACACCTATGCTGTGAAGGATACATTTGAGTTTTGTGAAAAAGTTAAAAATTTACAACTTCCCATTAATTATAAAATAATTTCCTTGGACGTGGTGAGTCTTTTTACTAACATTTCCTGGAGTCTTACTAGGAATTTGATATCTGATCATTGGGAACATATAAGTGCAGTAACAACTATCCCACAAGATGAATTCTTAAGCTTGTTGAAATTTCTTTTTGAGGCGAATTACTTTCAATATGAAGATCGGTTTTATGAACAGACGTTTGGATGCCCCATGGGAAGCAATCTTAGTCCTATTTTAGCTTCCCTTACTATGACTTCTTTGTTAAAATATTGTATTCCAAAGCTGACTTACTCTCTACCTTTGATTCACCAATATGTAGATGATTTGATTATATCTGTCCCAATTGATGGTACTGAAGAAATAGTTAATGTCTTTAACTCATTTGACAGCCACATTACCTTTGTGGTAGAAGAAGAAACCGACCGTGGTGTACCCTTTCTAGATACTAAAGTTGTCAGATCGGAGACTAATATAATCAAGCTTGATTGGTATCAAACAAGTTGTTCCTCAGAAAGATATATACATTATAAATCTAGCCACGATTGGAAAATTAAGTTGAACTTGGTTAAAGGATTATTAAAGAGAGTGAGAACCATTGCAGATCCTGAATTTTTTCCAGATGCCCAGAACAGACTCTTCAATATATATATATATATATATATATATATATATATATATATATATATATATATATATATATAAACTGGTAGGAAAATATTGATCGAATATAATTAAAAGTAGAATATTATCAGGATGTTCGATCAAGGAAACTCAGTTATACACTTTTATATTATCCTAGCTTTCGGTAAATGTTGTTACCTTTTTCAAGGATCTGTAATATGAAAATACATATAGATAACAATGGGAACAATGACAACTAACATACATATACTGTGATTTTCTTCCTTCTGGACAGTCTGAAGATAAAAAACCAAACATTCAGCAAGAAATAGTTGAAATATAAATACAGAACATGTCATATAATAGAATCAACTCATCTGACATCTTTCAGAGGAGGTAGCATAAAATTGTGTGCTTCTTCTTTAATTTCATTGGTTGTTGTTATTTATGAGGTTCTGATTTTGAAATAGGTGATGTGATCTTCTTGATAACTCAATGAGGTAAGAATATATGTTGCTGAGGTTGTTGGTATCTTGTTTGGTATTCATGGTTTTATCAATCGCTACTATCGATAACATTTCCAAGAAGAGTCTCTTTTTGTAAATAGGTTCTTTGAATAATATTTTCGTATTTGAATAATCGATAACATGATCATTGTTGTTGGCATGTATAGCTAGAGCGCAAGTTCTTAAGTTTCTTCGTGTATCACTCTTGTGGGATGTTATTCTATCTTTTATCCACCTAGAAGTCTGACCTATGTAAGTTTCTTCACAATTGCCACAGGGTATACTATAAACTACTCCAGATTCAAATTGCTCTTTCTCTTTCAGTCGACTGTAAACCAGCTTATGAATAGTATTATTCATAGTTTTAATAATTCGTATATTCTTGTATTCACTAAAAATTTGAGAAATTCTGTTGGAGAGTACTGGAATATAGGGTAAGGTAGTGTAGATAATCTCTTCTTGTTCTAATGCTCTGGTGTTCGGTGGTAAGGTAATATCAGTTGGAGGAGAAGAAGGTGTATTGTGTAGTATATATATATATATATATATATATATATATATATATATATATATATGTATATACAGGTTCTTAATTTATTGGGAATAGCAGCAGTTGAATCAAATAATACTCTTTTTTCTTCACTCAAGCTTTCGAGTGAAGCAATAATACCTTCAACATATATATATATATATATATATATATATATATATATATATATATATATATATATATATATATATATGAAAATATGGAACCGAGACCACCTATATCTCTTCTAGAGTTGATACTGTTTTCATGCTGTGCGATTCTCACCATTTCAAGAAAATTTCTCTTTTTAGAATTTTTTTCTACATCTATGATTTCTACATTATCAAAATTTGGTTCATGTTGGTCTTTTATGGAATGTGCTCTTGCTGCTCATAATGCTGCTCTAAAATATTTTCAGTGCTGCGGTGTTGCCGCTGATGACAAAAAAGTAGTAACTGCTTTGTTATTCAAAATGGCATACCATGTATATTGGTGCATTTTTCCATAGCGTTGTAACAGAATTATTTTGGTATAACTTCGTCATAGTCATTCTCAGCGGTTTCTGAGTAATTAAATGATTTCTTCTTTTTTGTGAAAACATAGCTTTGATTAAACATCCATAACTTTCACGCCGAAAATATTAGCAAGCTGAAATTTCGGATGCAGATTACCAAGATCCTATGCATCATACAGGATCGTTCAAAATTCCATGGTTAATCAAGACATGCAAAAACGGTTTAGAGTAAACTTCTTCATTCGTATTTAAAGAATTACTGAAAGAGAATTGAATTTCCTTTTGAATTATATATCATATTCCTATACACACAATATCCGATGTAATTCTAAATACATTATAATTTCAGAAAAATGGGAAACACACACTGTTGCACTTCCGTGTTGTCAGACATCCTTGAAATTTTGCGATTTCAATGGTAAACTCTTCATTCTGGATTGCCATTTCAAGAACGCATTTATTTTCGTTAATACTCAGAGCAGATGGTTATGTGTGAAGATCTCTGAGTCAGTGATATTCGATGAATTCTCATCATTTTCAATTTTTTCCTACAGAAGAAGTTTATTTTTTAAAGGTAAGAACTGATTTTTTCACTAAGACGTATTGAAGATATATTCGGGATACACTCCAGAAGCCAGAATCTGTAAGATCTGAATTTTTCGAATGATGTTGGATACTAGAAACAAAAAAAACTATGTAATTATCTTTGTGTATAGAGGGTTATTCCGGAGGAGACCATGAGATTTCAGAGAAGTTTACACTACACCATTTCCTAGTGTAATTCAGAAACCGTCAAGTATATTTCAGAATAGTCACTTCAATTTCAGAAAGCGTCAATTGAATTTCAGATTAGTCAATTGAATTTCGGAAAACATGTATTTCGGATCAGTGAATTGAAATTCATTTGATATTTTCTGAAGTTCAATTGACAAATCTGAATAATATTTTATGTTTTCTGAAATACAATTGAATAATCTGAAATACAAGTGATGTTTTTTGAATGTCAATTGACGATTTCTTAATCACAATTGGAAATGGTGTAGTCAAGACTAGTCGAACCAACCTTTACACTTACATTCTTTCAAGCGCGATTCACTCGCGCCTTTTCGCGGTCTGGAGTGGCGATGTAAACTAGATATATCAGGTACATTTAAGGTGGACTTTTGAACCGGGTGACAGTGACGCGGCGTTCATACAGGGTGTCCCACCGGGAGTGCCCATTAGAAGTTTATGCAGAAATATTTATTCGATCAATTTCAAATTTTGTGAGGAGATATAAGCCAAGTAGACCTTCATTTGTGATATATTTTCAAATATCGATAACTTCCGCTTTCCCCGGAAATGGTATCAACTTTCTCATTTCAAATGGAACACCCTGTATCTTATGAGTTTTTTGGATAGATCTTCGAATGCCATATTCATTTTATGTATCATTCCCTATAGCCATCTAAAGTCGTTTTCGAGTTATTCACTGTTTTGTGAAAAAAATTACAAATTGAGCCTTGTAGAACACTGAAAATTCAATGAAAGCGCAACGCACAATCTCTGATCTGTTTTTTCCAATGGGTTACCGAAAAGATATTCGACGTCACTCTGTAGAGAAAATAACGTTTCGATATGCTGGGAGGTAAATGAGAGTGTCAAAGTTGGAATTCAAAAAAAGCTAAAAACTCGATTTTTTCAAATGGAAACCGAATTTTTTTCACTCACATATGAATTTGTGGGGTAAAAATAAGTAGAGTCTATTCAGGGTTCCCTATATCTAAAATGTACCATTTTCGAGATATTCAGAAATAACGGCTACGAGCTTAATATTATTATAATATGATCTATGTTCGCCCTTTCATGAAAATCTTTGACTTTATTCAGAATTTTTTTTCATGCTTCTGTTGTTGATATTCCTCAAAACTTATTTCATTGTTCAAAGAAAACGACCACTAGTTTTTTTACTGCTCATAATGAAAATAACGAGTTATTCTTCAAAAATATGTCATACATATCGAAAGCTTAAATTGTAATGCAAAACTCATAAAACAAGTCATGAAACTTCCCAAACTTAATAAAAGTTTGGGAATAACTAATACTTATATATCTGAATAACAGATATATCAGAATAGAATATTGAATCATAACACATTTTGAAAATTTCGTCCACCTACTTCTAAACATTTTTCGCACCTTCTCATTATCTCTTGGTTGGTGGATTTCCTTATTTATTCTGGAACAGAATTCTGCCAATACATTGCAACATAAATTCTTCAGTTAGAAGAAACCTGAATTATTTTGAATAAAGTCACACCATACAGATTCTTATGAAAGGGTGAACATATATCATAATTGATACCTCACATATTATAATATGCTCGTTGCTAACAGTTATTTCTGAATATCTCGAAAATGGTACATTTTAGATATAGGCAATCCTTAAGAGACTCCACTTATTTCTTCCTCGCAAATTGAAAGGGGAGTGAAAAAAATACGGATTCCATTTGGAAAAATCTAATTTCTACCTTTTTCGGAATTCAAACTTTGACACTCTAACAGTTTTTCCTGAATATCTCGAAAATGGTACATTTTGGATATAGGGAACCTTGAATAAACTCTACCTAATTTTACCTCACAAATTGATATGTGAGTGGAAAAAGTATGGTTTCAATTTGAAAAAATTGAGTTTTTGGCTTTTTTTGAATTTCAACTTTGACACTCTCATTTTACTTCCCAGTATATCAAAACGTTATTTTCTCTCCAGAGTTGTGGTAAATATCTTGTCAGTAACCCATTTCAAAAAACAGATCTGTGATTGTGTGTTGCGCTTTCATTGAATCCTTAGTGTTCTACAAGCCCCAATTTGTAAATTTTTTCGAAAAACAGTGAATAACTCGAAAACGGCTCTAGATGGCTATAGGAAGTGATAAATAAAATTAATGTGGCATTCGAAGATCTATCAGAAAAAGTCATAATATACAGGGTGTTTCATTTGAAATAAGAAAGTTGATACCACTTCCGGTGAAAGCGGAAGTCATTGCTATTCAAAAATATATCATATATGAAGGTCTTCTTGGCTTATATCTTCACACAAAATTTGGGAATGATCGAATTATTATTTCTCCATAAACTTCTAATGGCCACTCCCGTGGGTCACCCTGTATAATTACTGCCGCCTCGTCACTCACAGTGACTTCCGATGACAGCGTCAGATATTCGGCGGGACGGGATATTTTAAGTCGAATTAACCTGTTTTCAAATATAAATTCATAATGAACATTCGAATATTCATCGAAGAAGAACGAGAAGAATGATCTTTTACAGGTATACTGAGTTTAGAAAGAATCCCTACTGGTTCACTATTTCCGAGTAGAAATCAGGTGGGATATTTCGAACGAACTTTCATTAGAAAGTCATTTGAATATCGACGATGACATGTTTAGAAAGTATTGTTCTTTCAATGTGAAAAACACAATGTTTTTTTCTCTTATATTTTTATAATTTTATGCACACAAGTGTATGATCACACAATGTTCTGTTTTCTTGAATTTTATTAATTTTGTGGACTTAAGTGTATCAAACGCACAATGACTTTTGTTTCTTATATTTTCATAATCTTGTGCTCTCAATGCGTATAGTACTACTAAACCAGAAAATCTACAGAAGTTATTGATTACGACATTCCCTGAAGTGCAATGCGAATTATTGAAATCTAAACACCCACTTATATATTCATCTATCAAGGTTTCCATCTATCAGGAAAATTTCGAGAAGGCATGGTGCAAGGATATATGGCCGGATGGTGCTCTGGTTTCTAAATATTTTTTATTCAAAAAGGACACTCTCCAGTTAGATGGTGTCCAAAACAAAGAGGATCTGGATGTAGAGATGACAAGAAAGTAATCAACATTCTCCATATAAACCTGCAGAGTATTTCTACATCATTCAACGGTCTACAACAACTAGCTGCCGATGAGGATTTTCACTTCCTAGCTTTTACCGAACATTGGCAAAGCAAAGAACAATTATTGTGTTATTCTATTCCTAATTATTGTCAAGTAACTCACTTTTGTCGTCCGATTAATAGACATGGAGGTTGTGTACTGTATGCCCAAAAAAATATTGAAAATTGTAATATTAGAACAGATATTAACAACTTAAGTGTTCAATATACTTTCGAATGCTGTGCTGTCCAATGCCCTCTTGATAAAAAGATCAAATTGAATTTAATTTGTATATACAGGTCAAATAATCCAAATTTGAGTGATATAGACTTATTTTTTGAGAAACTATCAGCTTTGCTTGATCTCCTCACCAAAGAGAAAATAAATAAATATATTATTATTGGTGACTTTAATATCGATTTTTTGAAAGCTGAAAATAAGATCTGTCAAAACTTAATAAATATCTTACATGGATTCGGAGCTGAGGTCATGTTACATGAACCAACTCGTGAAACTTATAATTCTTCTTCATGTTTAGATAATGTTTTTACTAATATCGTTAATGGTAGAGTAAACATTTTTCAACCCCATTTATCTGATCACAGTGCAATATCGTTTAGCTTTGACGCACATGACTCCATCAGTAATACTACAGAAAATCTACTCAAGTACCGAAATTTCAGTCAAAGTAACATTAATGAATTTATTGCTACACTTGCCGAAATAAATTGGTCTACACTTTACTCCATTGACAAAGAAGAGGTAAATAATATTTGGAATTGTTTTTTCAATACGTTTGAAACACTATTCAAGAGTGCTTTTCCTAAAGTTCGAAACAAATATCGTAAAAATCTCCGTGATATTTGGTGTGACCCACAACTTTTAAAGCTAAAAATTGAACTTGATATTATGTATATATTGTCTAGAGCTGATTCACAATACTTGTCCCTATATAAGTTTAAAAAACGTGAATATGACAAACTAATTACTAATTTGAAGCAATCCCATTATGGGAATTTAATCTTGAACTCTTCAAATAAATCGAAGGCCACTTGGTCTTTGATAAAAAATCTCAGGGACAACGGAGGAGCTAAGGTATCGAAGTTACCAACTGGAAATCCCAAATTGCTGTGTAACAAATTCAATGAATACTTTGTTAACGCTGCTGGTAGCTATTCTCTGACACCAAATAGTGAGGGTATAAGTGATAATTCTAGCAGATGCCCAAAATCATTTTTCATGTTTGAACTAACTCCTTCTGAATTGTTGACAATTATCTCAAAACTTAATAATTCATTATCTCACGGATATGATGAAATGCCTATGAAGATCTTGAAAAAGTGTATTAGGGTGATTGCTGAACCCTTATGTTTCATAATAAATAATTCTTTTACTGAAGGCATATTTCCCGATTCGTTGAAAATATCTATTGTAAAACCTATTCATAAAAAAGGATCTATAGAAGAATTGGAAAACTACCGACCAATCAGCTTATTGACGTCTTTTTCAAAAATTTTCGAGAAGGTTCTGTCTGTCAGACTGATATCATTCTTTTCTAGATTCAGAATCTTTAGTAAATACCAACATGGATTCGTTCCACATAAATCCACCGAGACTGCTATATTCGATGCGATAACTGAGATCTTATTCGCTTTGGAAAACGGCAAGATTCCCCTAGGAATGTTCCTCGACCTATCGAAGGCCTTTGACAGCATCGATCACAGTATATTGTTGTCAAAATTGGAGGCCAGTGGTATTCGAAATAATCAGCTAAAACTTATTCGGAGCTACTTGAGTGGTCGCAAACAGAGAGTGGAAATACTGAAGGGTGGTGAGGTTTTCACCTCTGATGATGTCACAATTTTGATGGGAGTACCGCAGGGCAGCATTTTGGGTCCTCTCCTATTTTTGATTTATATAAATGACTTGCCTCATTTGATCGATACCCTTATTAGGGTTATCCTCTTTGCGGATGATACCACTGCTATTATAACCGACTCTGGCATGACATCACTTGTCAAAAAGACTACTCATGCTTTTGACACCATTACCTCCTGGTGCGAAGACAACCACCTCAGGTTGAATGTGAGCAAGACGGATCTAGTTTTTTTCCACACAAATCGATCACGCCTCACCTTTCCAGAGTCAATCCATGTTGGTAACACAGACCTCCCTATAAGCGAATCAACAAAGTTTTTGGGAATTCACCTTGATGCATCTTTGCGTGGGAACTTCAGGTTGAGAATTTGAACAAGAAATTACTCTCTGTGCTTTATGCTATAAATGTCCTAAGGCGTCAGTTGACAATTGACGTGTTGAAGGTCATCTACTTTTCCAATTTCGAATCATTGGTTTCCTATGGGATTATCTTTTGGGGTAACAGTCCACACGCTCGACGTTTATTCATAGTCCAGAAAATGACTATAAGATCTATCCTACGACCACCCTACAGAGAGTCTTGTAGAGGAGTGTTCAGAAATAACAACATTTTGACGCTCCCAGGTTTGTTCGTATTTAGGTCGGTGTGTTTTCTTCGAAAACATCCTGAACTATTTTCTCGCTATTTGAATGCTAATGATACAAGAAGGATGATACCTTATCTCCTCCCCAAATGCTCCCTATCCCTAACTCAGCAAAGTAGTCAATACAGTTGCATGAGATTTTATAATGCTCTTCCGAGATCCCTTCAACAAACCAACAACCTGAGATTATTTAAAATGAATGTACGTAAGTTTATACTGAATTTGGAACCATACACCGCAGAAGAATTCTATAATTATTGTCGATCAGCTTGATTAAAAAACCTGTATGACCTGTTTCAATTTCATCACTGTATTAAAATTTAATTATGTGATAATTTTTGAAATAAATGTGTGTTATTATTATTATTATTATTATTATTATTATTATTATCAACATCAAATTGATAAGATGTACAGGGTATCCCAAATTGCTTGATTTCGACTGTTTTAGGTACTTCTGGACTAGATAGGTGAAAACTTCGTAAGGTGTCCTTGGCTCGATTTTTGTGAAAACACCATTAGTGAAAACCGTTTCACGATATCTTTTTTTTTGTTTAATTTCGATTTCGAAAATGTGCTACAACTTTTTCATTTACGAAAATATCTGAAAACGATTAAAACATTCTAGAAGCGCTTTCTTCCCGGAAATAAGAAACTATTCAAAATTTTTTTTCTCGTGAAAAAAACCACTTTTTTATATTAAATACGAACGCATTTTTTTTCATTTTATTTCATAAAAAAAATTTAAGGATAAACAAAATTTTAAATAATGTATTATTCCCAGTGAAAAAGTGCTTGTTGAAAGTTTTTATCTTTTTCAGATATTTTCGAAAAGGAAAAAGTTATGGCACATCTACTGATTCGAAAAAATTTCAAAATGTTGTTATATCTTCAAAACAAATGAAGATATCGTGAAACCGTATTCACTTATGGTGTTTTCACGGAAATCGAGCCCAGGACTCCTTTCAACGTTTTTACCTATCTAGTCTAGAAGTATCAGAAACAGCCAAAATCAAGCAATTTGGGATACCCTGTACATGTTCATCTTACGTAAAATTTCTCATTGTGGCTCGTTTCAACCACTCAACTACGAAAACACAGCATACGTTAAAAATACCCCGGATGCGAAAATCTCGACCAATCATGAAACAGCACTGTGTCCCACGTAATTCCACTCCACGTCAACCGATCGGCCGTTGACGTCTTGAAAATGGAAACATAAACATAACCTGTATTCGATACAGTGAAGTGACAGCGGCGGTAATCAAAACAAAACATTTTTGCTTTTTTAAATTTGATTCGTTGGTAGGTTTTGATATTTTATAGCGAATTTAGAGAACTGTGGGATGCTGAAAGGTTTATATGAATTGAGTGTTAAAATAAAGATACGTTTATTATATCTTGTGTATCTTTTCCTAAAGAATGATTTATGTAACGTCCAACATAACTAGAAATATGGATAATTCTATTGAAAAATGATAGTTGCTCGAATCAATGGAGAAATTGAAACAGGATATACAAATTAACTGTGCAATTTCTACAGAAATTCCACCATACTTTAATTAATCATCGAGTTATACGAATAAGCAGAAATGGTGTACAAATAATTCAAAGCAGTTTCGTTATTTTTTTTTTTTAGAAATAACTGAAGTTTTGTAGGATAGTTACTGATTAATTGATTGAAATAAAATTTGCATGATATATTGTAAGTATAGCAGTAATTGAAAATAATATAGCATACTTTCCTTTTCTCCAAACTGATAAGTAGGTACCTACTTATTATCAATTCAATTTTTCTATTGAGCTTTCATTTTATTAGAGCTCCAGGGTTAGTAATTTCAGTAATTAATTAATTTGGCAGTTATGAAAAATAAATAATGCAGATTTACATATATTTTTTTAATTGTGAAACCTACATTATACAATGCAAAAATCAACAAAAAGGTTGGTGCAAGGGGGGTATGATATCTGAGATTAGGGAAAAACCTCAGCAGATAAAAACCCTGTCTTTCCCCTATCATTGAAGAGTGTCTTGATTCCTGTCGTCAGAAGAACGTAAAATCTTCTCCAAAACCCCTGGAATTCAAATTTAGGAATTAAAAACAAAACTAAATTATTAATAGCAAATAAAATTGATTGAAATATTGATCAATTACTTTTGAAGTGAAAAGCTATAAGGCGGATAATACTAAGCAAAAAAATAAAATTAGTACATAACCTTTATGATTAATATTCTTTGTTGCGTTCGATATCTTCTCTTTACTGTTAAAACACATGCTCGAAACCTCGTGTTTACCTGTCAGTAGATTTCAAACCTGCAGAATTTTTAATAAAACTGAAGGACCAAAATTAAACTCTTCCTCATCACGATGAGGATCGAGAATCAATATCTGGAACTATCGAAATAAGAAACATTTGAATATTACACCAAGCACTAATACAAAAGCAAACATACATTCATTCCATAGACAACCTTTTTCTGCTGCTATCAGAAGTATTATTGCATTGCGAGTTATAAGCTTCGCTGATTATTTTTGCAATATTACGAATGTTACTCTCTTCCAATAATCCAAGTTGAAATCTTGTTTGTTCTAATATAATCTACAATCAACTATTAATATACTGTACACATAAATCATCACTAAGGCTTACACCAAGTTCTGTAGTAGATTCAATTGGATCATTTGAAATGTGACTGGATTCACTTATCATACTCTGAACATCCAATTCATAATCAGCCCTACTTGTTGATGGTAGACGTATATGAAGGTTATTGCTTTCATCATCATCTGAAGTTCTTACAGTGGTAGCAACCATGTCATCATCATGTCTCCTTTTCTTTATATTAAATTTTCTTATTATATAAGCAAGATCTGCTCTTTTCATGGAGGTAAAGAAAGTGGAGGGGGCATAACGTTTGAAAAGTGTCACCAAAACAAATCCGGATTTGGCAAACCAAGATGGCCGACTTCGAGGTATTTTGAACTGTGGGTTCTGCAATTTTGGCTTTATTTATTATTCGTTCGTTGGTTTTGGCAGTTGTATGTAGTGAAAAAACATATAAGAAATGGTTTCTTGTACACCATATGCTGATCTTACTCGAAAATTAATGGTGAAAAGCTGAATTTTTTGACGTTTGTAAATACATGGTTTAATTATTGTTGCATACAACTTTAATTGATAGGGGTACACGAGATAATTTACCAATTTGTTTCATTGCATATTATCTGAATTTGTATGTACCTTAATTGAAAAAATAGGATGTATAATTAGTTACAGGAACATTCCGTACGTAATTCAACTCACCAATTCATTAAAAGCAATTGTTTATGATATTTTGACTCCTTGATTTGTTTCGATCATTATTTATTCATCTTTAGGTCATTAAAAGAGAATCGAACAAACTTCGAATTGTAAAAATTCAAATATACAAAATTCCCGCCACAAACTTGGCTCAGCAACATGGCGCATTTTTGGTGACACTTTCATAGCAAGGAAAACATAGGATATACTACCTCCCCTTCTTCTACCTCCATGGCTCTTTTAAACACATTAATTCTCTCTAGCTTATTGTTTGTTATTGTTCTGGAATCTTCCAAAATCCTCTCTTTTGTGACTCCAGCAGCCAATTTACTAGCAATCATCTCTTGCTGGTCCTTCGTCAATTGTTTAGATCGATGTAGATTTTCATGTCCAACATGAGTCTCCACAAATTTAACCTCCACAGCTGGAATATTTATATATAATATATGTATTATATCACTCAATGGGGTTTAAAACTGATTAATCACAATATATACCTGTTCTAGAAATCTTTACTCGAATTCTTGATGGGCAATAACCAGATATTTTGATACTACCCCCAGCTTTCATACTGCGTTTGGTAGACTGGCTAATAAATAAATAAATAAATCCTAAAAATAAGACAGGTAGCTGATACATGATTTTTGATGAAATGATTGTATAATGGTGAATAACGAATAGGTACAAACCTGTATAATTACTACTATTGCATTCATAATAAACTACCAGTCCATCTGAGGTTTTTCTATACCTTCGTTTCACATAATCTACATTTCTGTTATCAATTGGCTGAATTTTTTTATTTCAGATAATACACTGTAAATTGTTTTTTTTTTCTAAGACGTTCTGTTCTGGCCAAGCTCTGTCATCGTCTCTTTTTGCAATATCTCTGCATGAAAAAATTACAGATTGTTAAAAGTATGCTTGATAATGTACAGAAGATTTTAAGAAATTTCTCAATCCATACTTTCGAAATAAATTCAATTTCTATCAGGGAATGTTTGGCAAAATTTTAGAGTTCGATGTCCTAATTGATAATCCGAATTTGCGACCTTGAGCAACGGCGTCACCATATTGATAAAATGGTACGAAAAACCTTTTTTTCGAGAATATCTTCTCTCCTGTGCTACCTAGGTCAAAAATAGTTATTAGAAAAATCATAGTTGTTAATAATCAGATGAAGAGTGAATCTCAGCAAAATTCGCAAATTCGCCACATTTTTTCTCGAACTGCCTATCATTCAATACGTAGGTACTATCGTTTTTTACCCATTTATATGCGTTTTTTTAATGTGGTATACCCAATAGGCCTAATCCACGATTCATTATTTACTCATGTTTTTTCTTCCTTTTCGACACCCCATATGGTCCAAGCTCGTACACTCGAAATATCAATTAGAACACCAAACTGTACAAAGTTAGCTCAAGCTTGAGAAAGAAAGAAGAGTTTAATTATCATCTGCTGCCAACCCACTATAAAAATCAATTCATATTCACAATTCAGCAACGATTTTCTTCATATATATATATATATATATATATATATATAGAGATCTGAGATTAAGGGGTGTGGGAAATAATTGGTGTGATTTGGAACACTCTTCTTTATTTCATGGGTCTACGTTTCGATCCACATTAGGATCTTCTTCAGGACTCTAAAATATAATTTGAACAAGTAACATATATGGGGTAACAATTAATTAAATTACCTACCGAAATACAGAGGTGGATGGTTGTTAATTGAGACACCAACTACATAAAAATCTTCAATACTCTCGATACTGGTTGTGGGCATTTACACGAATTTCGCACAAAACAAGAATTACAATGCGGAATGTTTGACTGTTGTTATTAATAATGTGTGGTTAAAGAGAAGGGAGCACAGAAAATGTTTAACTCTATGGACATCCAAAAAATTGGCCTCCACTTGTTACCCATTTTTATCGATTCTATTTTTTTAGTCATATCATTCGAGTCTGCTCTTTTCATCAAATATCGTCTTTTTTTGATGTCCGTCATATATATATATATATATATATATATATATATATATATATATATATATATATATATATATATATAATATATATTATATATATATATATATATATATATATATATCATGAAAGAAGGAATAAGGTTCACATCATGTTTGTTCAGAAACTAGAGTAGGAAAGTCAAACACAATAATATTTTGAAATCGTTTAATGAGAAAGTTCAACCAACTGAAATACAGAAAATTAAAAAAAATTAAGTTCAATTCAAAAATTTATTGTGTATAGCAGTAATTCAGTGGCGTAACGTACACCCCCCCCCAGCCACCCCGTTGAGGGGTGGGGGGCGCGAGGTCTGGGGGCCTGGTTGTTGAACCTTTTATTTAATTTTTTCTTTATCTTTTTAGAACAGTAAAAACTAATTTTATGTTATATGTTTATATATAGATTTAAAATTATTTGTGAAATTGTTGAGACTTATAAGACAGCAAAAAATTATAAATGTTTGATATGATTGTTCATCTTGAGTCTAGTTAAGTCCAAAAATTAAATTCAAATAACAGTTAAAATGATAAAATAGATGATCTTATAAATGTGATTTATAACTGAATCTTTGAAGTATACAGGGTGAGTCTTTGACTTGTACATATATTTAAACCGTAGATTCCTGAGGTCAAAAGAAACACTTTTTTCATCTTCCATTTTTTTCGATTCGTCTTCGTTGAAAAGATACAGGCTGTCAAAAATCCATGAAAAAATGTAATTTTCAGTTATATTTCGCAAACGAATCGGTCGAATGAAGTGATTTTTGGAATATCGTTTTTCGTAAATGTGATTGATCTATCCCCATCACAAAATTCTACTAACATCCGTCAGTTTCTCAATTATGACCATAACATTCCATAAATTCACCAGAAATTCAAAGAGTCTAATTGTAAATAGTATATTCAATGTGATGAGATGAATATTCATTCATTTTGAAAAATAAAAGTATTCTTGATATTTTCTTGTAAAACCCGCCGTTTACGAGAAATTTCTTATTGAAAGAAAAAATTTTTCTGAGAAATTCCATAAATTGGGTACTTTGGCTGAATGTAACTCTGTCGAAAATATGCACAGAATTCAATTTTTGCTAGGTTGTCACGTTGAAAATCATCACGTTCAAATCCGAGAATTTATGTTCTGGAAGGACAAGGTTTTTATGAATGGAAAGGGAAGCGGACTTTGGAAATTGAGTTATATAAATGAGCTCACCTCTACTTCTTCGATTTGCATTTATTTATTCGAGCAAATTTACACACTTCCTTCTGAATACCTAATACTTCAGGCAAGTTACATTTTTCTAAAGGGGATTGTTCGTTAGAAGCCCTAACTTCCCGTTTCCATTAAAAGCCAGAGTGAATGCTCCACCCAGAGAAAATCATGTTGGTGTCTCTGGCACTTCCATCCGAATCTCAAGAGAGGTACACTTGACACACGCGATCACAATTCGGCCACATTATTCACAAAACTGCTGTTAACTGCTGTTAATAATAGGTCTATGATCTATGGTTACGGAGTTCTAACCTAACTGGCAATGTTCAGCTCAGCGGTGAAGTTCAATTCAATATTCAATGACATTTGATTATGTTTGGAATTAATGGTTATGATTCTGTTGGAGAACCTCAGAAAATTTTATAAACCACGATAAATAATGATTACATACTGAAGATATAGGTGATAGCAAGCTGAATACTTCATTGTCAATAATGGAAAAGAAATCAAAAGAAGAATATTCAACATTTGCCGCTAACGAAATTCTGTATGAAGTATAAGAATTCTTTGTAGGTACATTTTATACATTCGGTAATTATTCAGAACTAACAAAATCGTACTTCATCTTTCGTCGAATAGGATTGAAAAAGCAAGTTGACGCTTGTTTTTATTGTACAGTTGGTTATTATTTCCAAGTTTTGAATGGCAGGCATATATTATATCTATGATTATGATATCCAGGAGTGGCATAGCTCATTATGAAAGTTTGAAATGGCTATATCTTTTTTTCTGGGCCGAATCGGAAAAAATAGTAAAGGAAAAAAGTGTTTTTTTTTGACCTCAGGAATTTACGGTTAAAATATATGTACAAGTCAAAGACTCACCCTGTATATCGGTTCAAATTAATGCAATTCGTTTTTTGTATATTATAATATAATGCACTACGGGACTAAGGGATTAAATGATCAAAATAAAATCGTCAGTAGTTTTTGAGAGATATTAGAAGAACCAACAACAACAAAATATCCAGCTTTTTCAACTTTCGTTTTTTTTTCACGAGCGAGAGAAAAATTTTTTTGGCTAACCACTATAATATTCATTCAGCTTAAATTTCCATTTTTTAGATCTTCATCAATCAATGATCACACTGAAAGTTGTCGGTTGGTTTCGAGAACCAGGATAAATTCTCTTTATCGGCTTTTTATTCCTTTTCCGTGAATATTTTTTTTTCTCTCTTTCACATGAATTTGAAAATGCAACGAAAAGAGGGCTTCTTGTGTTCTTTTGGATAATCAAGCGCTGGATCGAACATATTGAGAAAACCAATATTGTTAAGTGTGCTTTCTACAGTTTAATATGTTCACAAAAACTCTTCAAAGAGCCAAATCAATCTAGGGAGTCAATTTTTCGTTTCTCTTGATCGAATTTTCGAAAAAATTAAAAGATCACGATTTTTGATATGAAAAGCTCATTATCTTCAAAAAATTTTCGAGGTTTTTCCACAATTTCATTGCAGATAGTACTTTCATTTCAAAAAAACGAAAAATTCGAAAATTTTAAGAAAATAGTTACCGCCGGCATTAGCGTTATACAAAGAGTACCTACCACGTGTGGAGGTTGGGCGGTCGGATTTTCGCTTCTTTGTTGTGTGTGTGTTTCTGTTCGGAGCGTTGAGCTTTCGAAAATAAACCCTTTAATGTATTAATGAAAAATATAGAAAAACAATCTACGAAAAGCGTGTGAAAAGGGACGTATTAACTATTTCTTTTAAAATGAATTATAATATAATAATGGAATGCAAATGCAGAAATGAGTAGAAAATTATTAGTTCTTCAACTTTGCTAAAGTTCTTCCGATAAACAAAAAAAAAATTTTAATACGGATGGGGCCCGGAAATGATCATGGGGGGGAGCTGGCTGAGAAATGTTACGCCACTGCAGTAATTATATTGAGAACATGCTTTACAAGGTGTGAATTTTAAAATATATACATATTATGAACATAACTATGTAATTTTATCATTTTATAACTTCAGGATCCCAACACCCCTACACCCATGGGCGGTCCCAGGGGGGTCATGACCCCCCCCCCCAAATCTCAAAATTGCATTGCTCTTTGTGCAAGTTCATGTGTTTCCGATCAGAAAACTGTAAGCTCATAACGGCGACCCCCCCCCCCCCAAAATTTGAGGCTAGGACCGCCCTTGCCTACACCTGAACGAGAATGCCATATTTCTATAAATGTAGTCAATATATATGGTGTTCTTTAAAATTTTGTGGAAAAACCTGCACTGATATAAAAAATTGTCTTTAGGAATGACCAGAAATAAATAAAATGTTTGATACCTTTGTTTATTACTTGTCGACGTTTCGCCCACATATATATATTTCTCAAGACAATAGTTATCAAAAGTATAAAAATTATGAATAAATCATAATGCTGAAAAACACAATATAAATAAGACAATGGGACATGAGAACATTTTTCACAAATATTACCTAGCATTCCTGATGACAAGGATACAAAAAAATAAAAACAATATAGCTTGTATGTAAGTGTTCAATCTTTAAATGAAGGTATGACCCCAAATTCATATTTATGGTGTGACATCTGCGGGGAGTTGTTGAACCCGAAAACAAAAATGTATCTTGGTGACTAACAGAAAACGCAAAGTACAGAGATCTTCCGCGAAAATGCGATCAGAACAATACGGTGAGAGGTCTCTGTCTATTCAGGATTTATGAGGATTTTATACTTGCCTGAAATTGAGGTAAAGTCGGTGTTTAAATTCAAGTTATTATCAGAGCAAGTAATATAGAGAGATTCGAGGTATAACCTTTTCCAAAAGTGTGTTTCCCTGTCTAAGATGTTGAGCGATTCGAAATCGAAAGTGTATGAAGTATCTATCGAATGTTTGCATATTCCGGAATGTGCGTCGTTTAGTTTTTTCGTATTATATTCATGTTGGTAAATTCTTCTCTTGAGGTATTGCGATGTTTGACCTATGTAATATGCGGCAGGTATACAGCTTTGGCATTTTATCTTATAGATGACATTGCTGGTAAGGGAAATGTCTTCTTCCTGTTTCAACCTACTGAAAATATTTGAGGTCTTATTAGAAGGCGTCCAAGCATAACTTTTTTATATCTTTACAATTGACATGAAATACGGAAACTTCACATATACATTGTGGGCAGGGGGTGTGGAGCAAGGAGAAAACATGGTATCAGATTGGAAAGGCGGATGGACTCCGTTGGGACCTCTGTTTGATGTTAGGTATCTCAATCTTTTTTCTATTGTTTCTGTTACGTAACCGATAGGATATGAGATTTTAACAAGGGTGTTTTTTAATATTTCGATGTTAGGTTTGTGGAACTCAGCATCGGATAGTAGGATTGCTCTGTGGACTAAGTTATTAATTGTTGAGGTCTTAAATTTTTTAGGTTGGTACGACATATAGTTTAAGTAACGACCAGACCAGGTGTCTTTCTGCTTGTACACTTGTGAGTTAAAGACGAAAATACAGTTTTTTAAAATGAACTTGCACATATCAACAAATTCATCCTTGGGGATGGATGTATCCATGGGTTTGAGTGGAAGAACAGAGGGCTCACACCCATCTGAACTCCGCCCTGTGAGTTTTGATACTGATGATTTTGTAATATCTTTTTTTTTAATATTCAATAAAGGCCTATTATTATTAAACTGTCCTCAATTTGTGAGATAGCCACATCGATAGGTGTGTTGGTATAAAGCGATGATACATCGAGAGATACATGAGAGAAGTAAAGATCAAAAACCAATTTATATTTTTGAGACGTT
Organism: Hippodamia convergens; assembly: GCA_038502775.1. NCBI lineage: Eukaryota > Metazoa > Arthropoda > Insecta > Coleoptera > Coccinellidae > Hippodamia > Hippodamia convergens. Next base: position 70,795,274 of record CM076607.1, on the reverse strand, counting down.
GTACAACAGAAGGTATGTACCCAAAATTTCCTAAATTTTAATATTGGTCATTTAGACCACTTAAGAGGCTGGAGACTGGATAATAGCCTGATGGTTTTCAAACATAGAATATTGTGTGTTCAGATCGATGTGAGTGTGGGTCTCTTAAGAAATATAAAATACTCCATTTCATTCAATATCGGGGCCTTGACCAATCTGATTGATTCCAAAACTCTCGATGACTTTTTAACTTTTGAGTCAATTAAGTGTCAGAAAATTTTCAACGAGATCAAAACAAAAAACATTAATAAATTACACAACATCCTTTCAAAAAATCCCACCATATATTATAAGTTCAAGCAATGCGTTGAAAAACAGACTGATGTATGGTTCAAGAACTTGACTAAAGGTGCGTACAGACATGCTCCGAATGGCGTACCGCACCACGTCGCGTACATCGATGCGATCAAGAAAAGTTCGCCAATATCTACACCGTGATCGCGGCGAGGTGCGATACGCTGTTGCACCCTGTCGTCCACACTTAGGTACGCGACGTGGTGCGGTACGGCATTCGGAGCATTTGGTAGGGTTCTATAAAAAGTTGGTTCAATAACAAGACCACTTTCTAAAAACGAAATATCACTCAGAGTTCTCCATTTTTGACTACTTTCATTTTCGAAATTTTTATTAGGGCAAACTATTTCAGGTAACAAATAATACAAATAAAAATATTTCAATGGTGTGAACATATTATTCTTGAAAAATTTCGCACTACGATCGATTCGTATTATTCTCAAATCCTTCAAAGTATAAATGACCAAATCACACCAAAGACGATTAGAAATCTCTAGTTGTCCCTGTATTTGATAATAACTCCCATAATTCCTCATTGAAAAAAATGTTTTCTCGTTGAAGTCCATCATCTTCCAGTGAAACATTTTGTACCATGAATGAATACCTTTGATAAAATGGACTAGATTTATATAAAAGGTGGTTTCTTCTTTATTTCTATTTTCTTCAGGATGTTCTGCTTCTTTTTGTTCAGAATATGTGGAAAACTGCGGGCACATAAGTCGTAGTTTGTTTTCGGCTTCTTTTGTGGATACATTCATGAAATGAGATTTCATCAACAGATATATGTTTAACACAAATGAATCAAACATATTCAAGTTGTGGATATGTACAGCGGCTCCTAATATATCCTTGTAATAATTTTTTTGAAAATTATTTTTGGCTACTCGGTCAATATCTTTACATAACATTTTCATAAAATGAGCACAACATAAATGTACTGTTATCAGGTTGTTATGCTTCGTTCCATTATTCTCAATGAGAATTTGATAGCAGATAGTCAAATATTCCTTGAGAGAACATCTATTCAATGCTCTGCACATAGCATGAATATTTGCAAAAGAAAAATCAGACAATAATGTTGCTCTTCACAGGCATACCTGAAATCATTCAGAAGTTTGAAAATAGAATTCGAATCATGGACACCTGAAATCATGGAGAACACTGGAAAAATTCTCTGTGTTTTGTTAATTTGTATGACACCTGTATAAAAGTATACTCTTTTACAAGAAGTAGAAGGTTTTCTGACTACTGAACCTGTAGCATAAAAAAATGGTTGGTAAACCATTGATATTTTGTGCCTTCAAAACTTCAATCTGCTGAATGTTGTACAGTTTTATATTGAATGGCAAGCTTATTTCCCTTATGAAATCGGGATGTTTTTGTTGCAAATTGATAACATCTATCAAGTCATCAGTGTCATTCCGTGAAAGATATTCTGACCTTACCTTCCTACATACAGAATCAGATTTAATTTTCTGCAAATTTTTCCCAACCGTGAGTATTTCCTGGCAGGCATTTCTCAATGTCGTTCTTTTATAGGTAAGCGGTTTTACGTGCTGTAAGTTCTTTTTCATGATTAATCTTTCAACGCCTCTTACTTGCTGAGTCATGAAGTGAGGGTGACAGAAATTACTGAAAACTCTAACCTGGCCACTTTTCGTCACAAAAATTTTGAATTTTTTACACTGATTTTGATTTTGTTTACACATACCCAGTACAGTGAACTCATTACGTTTCTTCGAGAACCATGAATCTTTGAAAACTATTAGACAACTGTTGATGGTGTACTTTCTAATTCTGTTCCTTAAAACGGTTGGATAATATTTTTTTTCGTAATTTATTTTCTTCGTATATAGATGTCAGTAGTTCTCGATTTAATGTGAAAGATCCCTCGAAAAAGTTACATAACTTGAAACTTGACTTGGATATATCTAAAAACTCGACGTTTTCGGAATTTAGCGGTAAAACAGTAGTGGACGAATTTCTAGGAGACGAAAAATTTAAAATTTCAGTGGGAATATACTCGTTTTCTTTGGAATAAGAAGAAAGCAGACGCTTTATCCCATCCTCGGATACAAACGAAAATTTTTTTTCTTTCTGTTTGTAGACATCAACGGAAAGTTCGTTTTTTTCAGTTGTTTTCTCCTCATCCTCAGAAATAATATTATTTTGAACAGAAAAGGACAATGAATTGGTAATTTCTTCGTCTCTTGATTTTTTATCATCTGAAATATCACAGTCTATGAAACTTTTTTCTGACAATTTTTCGCCACTGACATATAACGGATTGGATACAAGCCTCTTCCAACGCCAGTACAACTTCAAACGATTTTTTTCACTATTCCTGATATGTAGCTCTTTCCACAATAAAGAATATACAGAATCTTTTTTGTCTGTAGGAGGAACTCAAGTTTTCATTCGATATATTCACAGCAATTAGTGCTCGTTTCAATGAGTCAGTATCAGAATGCCAATTTTTTTCGACAGCTTTCTATTGGTTTTTTCATCCGTAGAAGGTGAATAATTGTTCTTTTTCAATTCTGCATAAATCAAACAGAAAGCTTACGCTGTAGAAAGTTTTTTGAAGACCATTCTTAATTTGTCAGAATCAAATGATATGAGAAATATAAAAAAAACGAAATTCTTGAAAAACTCAACCGAGAAAGCAAAATAAAAAAAAATCCATAAAAAGAATAAAATAATCTTTTTTCAATATCTAAGAATCAAATCAAGAATGATCTGAATTTATCAAAAATAAAATAATAGAATATATATAAAACAGATGAAATTCTTGTAAAATTAAAAACATAAAACGAAATAAGGGAATCAACTCATACAAACAATAAATGAAACTCTTTCAATAACCAAAAATCCAATTAAGAATAATAATAACTGGAAATAGTCAATCACCAAAGTATAATTGAGTTGTAAAAATACTGCAAATATTGTTGAATAATCGAAACAAAGACCAAAAGTACCAAAGTATGTATCAATCTAACGACGCGCCACGAACCCAGCCAAATACATCGAGCGATTGAGATAGTTCCTGGATGCGGCGATGTATAAGGTAAACTTTGCAGTCGACCTAATATTGAACGGTGAGAGTGGTAATAGAAATGGAATTGAGATTTGAAGACATACTCACTTTACGTTCAACGTTATATTGAAGGCAACTCGTAACCTGGTAATATTTGAAGGATTGAGCAGAGGAGGCTGATCAAAATCTCATACTTTTTCGATCTGTTTGCGACTCCGAGTAAATGAATATACAGTGCGCGTCAAAATTATGGAACAAATTCATTATCTCAGAAGAAAAATACTTGGCGACGAAATCCTGAAACAGGTCAATTTTTTTTCCCTTTCACCTAATTTTTATGCATTTTTGAAGGATTTTTGTTGCACTCTGTGGCATCCCCATCAACCCTCTAAATTTTTTGAATGAGGAACATAGGTCATGTGGTACTTTTTTGGCAATGTCTTTGTATCTTCTTGATAGGCGTACAAAAATTTTCAGGAAAAATTTTTATTTTTTTTTTAATTAGTTAGATCAAAGAGGTTTTCACTATGTGCACTTTATCATGGCTCATTTGCTTTGAAACGATTATTACGACCATTACAGATTTGTTTATGCACAACTTTCAACCTCTTTCAAACCCCTCACGTGCAGAATTAGAATGTGTGAAACACTGCGCTTCAGTTATGATCTTAAGTAGGTATGTTATTAGTACGTTTCTACTGTTCTAAGTTGGAGTTGAAATTTGTGCATGAATAAAACCGTATTGGTCGTCGACTTTCATTCGGTGACAAATTTCATCAGGTAACATCGTCTTAAAGTAAATGACCCATGACAAAGTGCACATACTGAAAACCTCTTCGAACTCACTAAATGAAAAAAAAAATTTTCTTGAAAATTTCCGTACGCGATTGAAGTACCACATGACCCACTTTCCCTGATAAGAATTTTGAAAATGAAGGTAGTCGAAAATGGAGAACTCTGAGTCATATTTCGTTTTTAGAACATGATCTTGTTATTGAACCAACCTTACATAGAACCCCACCAAATGAAAGAGACTATATTGTTTCAAGTCAACCAAATTGAAATTTTTCAATTCGTGAACTACTGTTTTCAGATTTCATCACCCTAGAGGAGCCACATTATTTGAGTAGTTTCATTATAGACCATTGTCTTCATATGCTCAATGAGTTGTCTGGCTCTGAATATCAAATAGTGTCTGTCGAAAAATTATCTATAATAATTGTAAATGATGAAAACATAGACAAAGACTTCACAAAAACAGATGCAAGGGTCAATTTCACCCCTTCAACCCCACTGTAAGAGTTTCGAGTGTACTTCAAATGAAGGCTCATATGGTAGCAGACTTTTCCAGACAATTTCATTCTGATACAAGATCGACTTCGACTGAAAAAGTGCAAAAAACAGATGCAAGGGGTGAATTTCACATCCTCATCCCCACTGTAAGAGATTCAAGTTGATGTCAAATGAAAACTTATAGGGAAGCAGACTTTTTTCGGATAATTTCTTTCTGAAACAAGATCGACTTCGACTGAGAAAATGCAAAAAACAGATGCAAGGGTGAATATCACCCCCTCATACCCACTGTGAGAAATTCCAGTTGGTATCAAATGAAAGCTTATATGGTAGCAGATTTTTCCAGAAAATTTCATTCTGATACAAGATCGCCTTCGACTGAAAAAGTGCAAAAATCATATTCAAGGGTGAATTTCACCCCTTCATCCCCACTGTAAGAGATTCAAGTTAATATCGAATAAAAGCTTATATGGAAGCAGATTTTTCCAGAAAATTTCATTCTGATACAAGATCGACTTCGACTGAAAAAGTGCAAAAAACAGATGCAAGGGTGAATTTCCCCCCCAATCCCCACTGTAAGAGATTCAAGTCGATATCAAATGAAAGCTTATATGGTAGCAAATTTTTCCAGAAAATTTCATTCTGATACAAGATCGACTTCGACTGAAGAAGTGCAAAAAACAGATGCAAGGGTGAATCTCACCCCCCTCATTCACACTGCAAGAGATTCCAGTTAGTATCAAATGAAAGCTTGTATGGTAGCAGATTTTTCAAGAAAATTTCATGCTGATACAAGATCGACTTCGACTGAAAAAGTGCAAAAAACATATTCAAGGGTGAATTTCACCCCTTCATATCCACTGTAAGAGATTCAAGTTGATATCAAATGGAAGCTTATATGGTAGCAGATTTTTCCAGAAAATTTCATTCTGATACAAGATCGACTTCGACTGAAAAAGTGCAAAAAACATATTCAAGGGTGAATTTCACCCCTTCATATCCACTGTAAGAGATTCAAGTTGATATCAAATGAAAGCTTATTTGGTAGCAGATTTTTCCAGAAAATTTCATTCTAATACAAGATCGACTTCGACTGAAAAAGTGCAAAAAACAGATGCAAGAGTGAATTTCACCCCCTCATCTCCACTGCAAGAGATTCCAGTTAGTATCAAATGAAAGCTTGTATAGTATCAGATTTCTCCAGAAAATTTCATTCTGACACAAGATCGACTTCGACTGAAAAAGTGCAAAAAACAGATGCAAGGGTGAATTTCATTCTGACACACGATCGACTTCGACTGAAAAAGTGCAAAAAACATTAGCAAGAGTGAATCTCACCCCTTCATCCCCACTGTGAAAGATTCAAGTTATAATCAAATGAAAGCTTATATGGTAGGAGATTTTTTCAGAAAATTTCATACTGATACAAGATCGACTTCGACTGAAAAAGTGCAAAAAACCGATTCAAGGGTGAATTTCACCCCCTCATCTTCCCTGTACGAGATTCAAGTTAATATCAAATGAAAGCTTATATGGTAGCAGATTTTTCCAGAAAATTTCATCCTGATAAAAGATCGACTTCGACTGAAAAAGTGCAAAAAACAGATGCAAGGGTGAATTTCAGCCCCTCATCCCCACTGTAAGAGATTCGAAACGATACTTAATGAAAGCTTATATGGAAGCAAATTTTTCCAGAAAATTTCATTCTGATACAAGTTCGACTTCGACTAAAAAAGTGCAAAAAACAGATGTAAGGGTGCATTTCACCCCCTCATTCCCACTGCAAGAGATTCCAGTTGGTATCAAATGAAAGCTTTTATGGTATCAGATATTTCCAGAAAATTTCATGCTGATACAAAATCGACTTCGACTGAAAAAGTGCAAAAAACAGATGCAAGGGTGATTTTCACCCCCTCATCACCACTGTAAGATATTCGAAATGATATCAAATGAAAGCGTATATGGAAGCACATTTTTCCAGAAAATTTCATTCTGATACAAGTTCGACTTCGACTGAAAAAGTGCAAAAAACGATGCAAGGGTGAATTTCACCCCCTCATCCCCCACTGTAAGAGATTCGAAATGATATCAAATGAAAGCTTTTTAGGTAGCAGATTTTTCCAGAAAATTTCATTCTGATACAATATCGACTTCGACTGAAAAGTGCAAAAAACGATGCAAGGGTGAATTTCACCCCCTCATCCCCACTGTAAGAGATTCGAAATGATATCAAATGAAAGCTCATATGGAAGCAGATTTTTCCAGAAAATTTTATTCTGATACAAGATCGACTTCGACTGAAAAAGTGCAAAAAAACCGATTCAAGGGTGAATTTCACCCCCTAATCGCCACTGTAAGGGATTCAAGTTAATATCAAATGAAAGCTTGTATGGTAGCAGATTTTTCGAGAAAATTTCATTCTGATACAAGATCGACTTCGACTGAAAAAGTGCAAAAAACTTATGCAAGGCTGAACTTTACCCCTTCATCCCCACTGTGAGAGATTCGAAATGATATCAAATGAAAGCTTATTTGGAAGCAGATTTCTTCAGATAATTTCTTTCTGATACAAGATCGATTTCGACTGAAAAAATGCAAAAAACAGATGCGAGGGTGAATTTCACCCCCTCGTCTCCACTGTAAGAGATTCAAGTTGATATCAAATGAAAGCTTATATGGTAGCTGATTTTTCCAGAAAATTTCATTCTGATACAAGATCGACTGCGACTGAAAAGTGCAAATAACCGATTCAAGGGTGAATTTCACCTCCTCATCCCCACTGTAAGAGATTCAAGTAATTATCAAATGAAAGCTTGTATGGTAGCAGATTTTTCCAGAAAATTTCATTCTGATACAAGATCGACTTCGACTGAAAAAGTGCATAAAATATATGCAAGGGTGAATTTCACCCCTTCATCACCACTGTAAGAGATTCAAGTTATTATCAAATGAAAGCTCATATGGTATTAGATTTTTCCAAAAAAATTCATTCTGATACAAGATCGACTTCGACTGAAAAAGAGCAAAAAACAGATGCAACCCACTGTAAGAAATTCAAGTTATCATCAAATGAAAGCTTATATGGTAGCAGATTTTTCCAGAAAATTTCATTCTGATACATGATCGACTTCAACTGAAAAAGTGCAAAAAACCGATTCAAGGGTGAATTTCACCCCCTCATCGCCACTGTAAGGGATTCCAGTTGGTATCAAATGAAAGCTGATATGGTAGCAGATTTTTTCAGAAAATTTCATTTTGATACAAGATCGACTTCGACTGAAAAAGTGCATAAAACATATTCAAGGGTGAATTTCACCCCTTCATCCCCACTGTAAGAGATTCAAGTTAATATCAAATGAAAGCTTATATGGTAGCAGATGTTTCCAGTAAATTCCATTCTGATACAAGATCGACTTCGACTGAAAAAGTGCAAAAAACAGATGAGAGGGTAAATTTCACCCCCCAATCCCCACTGTAAGAGGTTCAAGTTGATATCAAATGAAAGCATATATGGTAGCAGATTGTTCCAGAAAATTTCATTCTGATACAAGATCGACTTCGACTGAAAAAGTGCAAAAAACCTATGCAAGGTTGAATTTCACCCTTTCATACCCACTGTGAGAGATTCGAAATGATATCAAATGAAAGCTTATTTGGAAGCAGATTTTTTCAGATAATTTCTTTCTGATACAAGATCGATTTCGACTGAAAAAATGCAAAAAACAGATGCGAGGGTGAATTTCACCCCCTCATCTCCACTGTAAGAGATTCAAGTTGATATCAAATGAAAGCTTATATAGTAGCAGATTTTTCCCGAAAATTTCATTATGATACAAGATCGACATCGACTGAAAAGTGCAAAAAACCGATTCAAGGGTGAATTTCACCCCCTCATCCCCACTGTAAGAGATTCAAGTTATTATCAAATAAAAGCTTTCATGGTAGCAGATTTTCCAGAAAATTTCATTCTGATACAAGATCGATTTCGACTGGAAAAGTGCAAAAAACTTATGCAAGAGTGAATTTCACCCCTTCATCCCCACTGTAAGAGATTCAAGTTAATATCAAATGAAAGCTTATATGGTAGCAGATTTTTCCAGAAGATTTCATTCTGATACAAAATCGACTTCAACTGAGAAGTGCAAAAAACCGATTCAAGGGTGAATTTTACCCCCTCATCAACACTGTGAGAGATTCAAGTTAATATCAAATGAAAGCTTATATGGTAGCAGATTTTTCCAGAAAATTTCATTCTAATACAAGATCGACTTCGACTGAAAAAGTGCAAAAAACAGATGCAAGAGTGAATTTCACCCCCTCATTTCCACTGCAAGAGATTCCAGTTAGTATCAAATGAAAGCTTATATGGTAGCAGATTTCTCCAGAAAATTTCATTCTGATACAAGGTCGACTTCGACTGAAAAAGTGCAAAAAACAGATGCAAGAGTGAATTTCACCCCCTCATCTCCACTGCAAGGGATTCCAGTTGATATCAAATGAAAGCTTGTATGGTATCAGATTTCTCCAGAAAATTTCATTCTGATACAAGGTCGACTCCGACTGAAAAAGTGCAAAAAACAGATTCAAGAGTGAATTTAACCCCCTCATCTCTACTGCAAGAGATTCCAGTTATTATCAAATGAAAGCTTATATGGTATCAGATTTTTCCAGAAAAATTCATTCTGATACAAGATCGACTTCGACTGAAAAAGTGCAAAAAACAGATGAAAGGGTGAATTTCCCCCCCGATCCTCACTGTAAGAGATTCAAGTTGATATCAAATGAAAGCTTATATGGTAGCAAATTTCTCCAGAAAATTTCATTCTGATACAAGGTCGACTTCGACTGAAAAGTGCAAAAAACAGATGCAAGAGTGAATTTCACCCCCTCATTTCCACTGCAAGAGATTCCAGTTAGTATCAAATGAAAGCTTATATGGTAGCAGATTTCTCCAGAAAATTTCATTCTGATACAAGGTCGACTTCGACTGAAAAAGTGCAAAAAACAGATGCAAGAGTGAATTTCACCCCCTCATCTCCACTGCAAGGGATTCCAGTTGATATCAAATGAAAGCTTGTATGGTATCAGATTTCTCCAGAAAATTTCATTCTGATACAAGATCCACTTCGACAGAAAAAGTGCAAAAAACAGATGCAAGGGTGAATTTCACCCCTTCATCACCAATGAAAGAGATTAAAGTTATAATCAAATGAAAGCTTATATGGTAGCAGATTTTTCCAGACAATTTCATTCTGACACAAGATCGACTCCGACTGAAAAAGTGCAAAAAACAGATTCAAGAGTGAATTTAACCCCCTCATCTCTACTGCAAGAGATTCCAGTTAGTATCAAATGAAAGCTTATATGGTAGCAGATTTCTCCAGAAAATTTCATTCTGATACAAGATCGACTCCGACTGAAAAAGTGCAAAAAACAGATTCAAGAGTGAATTTAACCCCCTCATCTCTACTGCAAGAGATTCCAGTTATTATCAAATGAAAGCTTATATGGTATCAGATTTTTCCAGAAAAATTCATTCTGATACAAGATCGACTTCGACTGAAAAAGTGCAAAAAACAGATGCAAGGGTGAATTTCACCCCCCCATACCCACTCTAAGAGATTCAAGTTATTATCAAATGGAAGCTTATATGGTAGCAGATTTTTCCAGAAAATTTCATTCTGATACATGATCGACTTCAACTGAAAAAGTGCAAAAAACCGATTCAAGGGTGAATTTCACCCCCTCATCCCCACTGTAAGAGATTCAAGTTAATATCAAATGAAAGCTCATATGGAAGCAGATTTACGTTAAACGTTATATTGAAGGCAACTCGTAACCTGGTAATATTTGAAGGATTGAGCAGAGGAGGCTGATCAAAATCTCATACATTTTCGATTTGTTTGCGACTCCGAGTAAATAAATATACAGTGCGCGTCAAAATTATGTGTGAAATGTGTGAAACACTGCGCTTCAGTTATGATCTTAAGTAGGTATGTTATTAGTACGTTTCTACTGTCCTAAGTCGGAGTTGAAATTTGTGCATGAATAAAACCGTATTGGTCGTCGACTTTCATTCGGTGACAAATTTCATCAGGTAACATCGTCTCAAAGTAAATGACCCATGACAAAGTGCACATACTGAAAACCTCTTCGAACTTACTAAATGAAAAAAAAAATTTTCTTGAAAATTTCCGCACGCGATTGAAGTACCACATGATCCACTTTCCCTGATAAGAATTTTGAAAATGAAGGTAGTCTAAAATGGAGAACTCTGAGTCATATTTCGTTTTTAGAACATGATCTTGTTATTGAACCAACCTTTCATAGAACCCTACCAAATGAAAAAGACTATATTGTTTCAAGGCAACCAAATTTAAATTTTTCAATTCGTGAACAACTGTTTTCAGATTTCATCACCCTAGAGGAGCCACATTATTTAAGTAGTTTCATAAAGACCATTGTCTTCATATGCTCAATGAGTTGTCTGGCTCTGAATATCAAATAGTGTCTGTAGAAAAATTATCTATAATAATTGTAAATAATGAAAACATAGACAAAGACTTCACAAAAACAGATGCAACGGTCAATTTCACCACTTCAACCCCACTGTTAGAGTTTCGAGTGTACATCAAATGAAAGCTCATATGGTAGCAGACTTTTCCAGACAATTTCATTCTGATACAAGATCGACTTCGACAGAAAAAGTGGAAAAAACTGACGCAAGTGGTGAATTTCACCCCCTCATCCCCACTGTAAGAGATTCGAGTTGATGTCAACTGAAAACTTATGGGGAAGCAGATTTTTTTCAGATAATTTCTTTCTAATACAAGATCGATTTCGACTGAAAAAATGCAAAAAACAAATGCAAGGGTGAATTTCACCCCCTCATACTCACTGTAAGAAATTCCAGTTCTTATCAAATGAAAGCTTATATGGTAGCAGATTTCTCCAGAAAATTTCATTCTGATACAAGATCGACTTCGACTGAAAAAGTGCAAAAATCATATTCAAGGGTGAATTTCACCCCTTCAGCCCCACTGTAAGAGATTCAAGTTAATATCGAATGAAAGCTCATATGGAAGCAGATTTTTCCAGAAAATTTCATTCTGATACAAGATCGACTTCGACTGAAAAAGTGCAAAAAACAGATGAAAGGGTGAATTTCCCCCCCGATCCTCACTGTAAGAGATTCAAGTTGATATCAAATGAAAGCTTATATGGTAGCAAATTTTTCCAGAAAATTTCATTCTGATACAAGATCGACTTCGACTGAAGAAGTGCAAAAAACAGATGCAAGGGTGAATTTCACCCCCTCATTCACACTGCAAGAGATTCCAGTTAGTATCAAATGAAAGCTTAGATGGTAGCAGATTTTTCAAGAAAATTTCATGCTGATACAAGATCGACTTCGACTGAAAAAGTGCAAAAAACAGATGCAAGGGTGAATTTCAACCCCTCATCTCCACTGTAAGAGATTTAAAATACTATCGAATGAAAGCTTATATGGTAGCAGATTTTTCCAGAAAATTTCATTCTGATACAAGATCGACTTCGACTGGAAAAGTGCAAAAAACATATGCAAGGGTGAATTTCACCGCTTCATCCCCACTGTAAGAGATTCAAGTTAATATCAAATGAAAGCTTATGTGGTAGCAGATTTTTCCAGAAAATTTCATTCTAATACAAGATCGACTTCGACTGAAAAAGTGCAAAAAACAGATGCAAGAGTGAATTTCACCCCCTCATCCCCACTGCAAGAGATTCCAGTTAGTATCAAATGAAAGCTTGTATAGTATCAGATTTCTCCAGAAAATTTCATTCTGACACAAGATCGACTTCGACTGAAAAAGTGCAAAAAACAGATGCAAGGGAGAATTTCACCCCTTCATCCCAACTGTAAGAGATTAAAGTTATAATCAAATGAAAGCTTCTATGGAAGCAGATTTTTCCAGAAAATTTCATTCTGACACACGATCGACTTCGACTGAAAAAGTGCAAAAAACATTAGCAAGAGTGAATCTCACCCCTTCATCCCCACTGTAAAAGATTCAAGTTATAATCAAATGAAAGCTTATATGGTAGCAGATTTTTCCAGAAAATTTCATACTGATACAAGATCGACTTCGACTGAAAAAGTGCAAAAAACCGATTCAAGGGTGAATTTCACCCCCCCATCTTCCCTGTAAGAGATTCAAGTTAATATCAAATGAAAGCTTATATGGTAGCAGAATTTTCTAGAAAATTTCATTCTGATAAAAGATCGACTTCGACTGAAAAAGTGCAAAAAACAGATGCAAGGGTGAATTTCAGCCCCTCATCCCCATTGTAAGAGATTCGAAATGATATCAAATGAAAGCTTATATGGATGCAAATTTTTCCAGAAAATTTCATTCTGATACAAGATCGACTTCGATTAAAAAAGTGCGAAAAACAGATGTAAGGGTGCATTTCACCCCCTCATTCCCACTGCAAGAGATTCCAGTTGGTATCAAATGAAAGCTTGTATGGTATCAGATATTTCCAGAAAATTTCATGCTGATACAAAATCGACTTCGACTGAAAAAGTGCAAAAAACAGATGCAAGGGTGATTTTCACCCCCTCATCACCACTGTAAGATATTCGAAATGATATCAAATGAAAGCGTATATGGAAGCACATTTTTCCAGAAAAATTCATTCTGATACAAGTTCGATTTCGACTGAAAAAGTGCAAAAAACGATGCAAGGGTGAATTTCACCCCCTCATCCCCACTGTAAGAGATTCGAAATGATATCAAATGAAAGCTTTTTAGGTAGCAGATTTTTCCAGAAAATTACATTCTGATACAATAGCGACTTCGACTGAAAAGTGCAAAAAACGATGCAAGGGTGAATTTCACCCCCTCATCCCCACTGTAAGAGATTCGAAATGATATCAAATGAAAGCTCATATGGAAGCAGATTTTTCCAGAAAATTTCATTCTGATACAAGATCGACTTCGACTGAAAAAGTGCAAAAAAACCAATTCAAGGGTGAATTTCACCCCCTCACCGCCACTGTGAGGGATTCAAGTTAATATCAAATGAAAGCTTATATGGTAGCAGATTTTTCGAGAAAGTTTCATCCTGATACAAGATCGACTTCGACTGAAAAAGTGCAAAAAAATTATGCAACTCTGAATTTTACCCCTTCATCCCCACTGTGAGAGATTCGAAATGATATCAAATGAAAGCTTATTTGGAAGCAGATTTCTTCAGATAATTTCTTTCTGATACATGATCGACTTCAACTGAAAAAGTGCAAAAAACCGATTCAAGGGTGAATTTCACCCCCTCATCGCCACTGTAAGGGATTCCAGTTGGTATCAAATGAAAGCTTATATGGTAGCAGATTTTTCCAGAAAATTTCATTTTGATACAAGATCGACTTCGACTGAAAAAGTGCATAAAACATATTCAAGGGTGAATTTCACCCCTTCATCCCCACTGTAAGAGATTCAAGTTAATATCAAATGAAAGCTTATATGGTAGCAGATTTTTCCAGAAAATTTCATTCTGATACATGATCGACTTCAACTGAAAAAGTGCAAAAAACCGATTCAAGGGTGAATTTCACCCCCTCATCGCCACTGTAAGGGATTCCAGTTGGTATCAAATGAAAGCTTATATGGTAGCAGATTTTTCCAGAAAATTTCATTTTGATACAAGATCGACTTCGACTGAAAAAGTGCATAAAACATATTCAAGGGTGAATTTCACCCCTTCATCCCCACTGTAAGAGATTCAAGTTAATATCAAATGAAAGCTTATATGGTAGCAGATTTTTCCAGAAAATTTCATCCTGATACAAGATCGACTTCGACTGAAAAAGTGCAAAAAACAGATGAGAGGTCGAATTTCACCCCCTAATCCCCACTGTAAGAGATTCAAGTTGATATCAAATGAAAGCATATATGGTAGCAGATTGTTCCAGAAAATTTCATTCTGATACAAGATCGACTTCGACTGAAAAAGTGCAAAAAACCTATGCAAGGTTGAATTTCACCCTTTCATCCCCACTGTGAGAGATTCGAAATGATATCAAATGAAAGCTTATTTGGAAGCAGATTTTTTCAGATAATTTCTTTCTGATACAATATCGATTTCGACTGAAAAAATGCAAAAAACAGATGCGAGGGTGAATTTCACCCCCTCACCTCCACTGTAAGAGATTCAAGTTGATATCAAATGAAAGCTTATATGGTAGCAGATTTTTCCCGAAAATTTCATTCTGATACAAGATCGACATCGACTGAAAAGTGCAAAAAACCGATTCAAGGGTGAATTTCACCCCCTCATCCCCACTGTAAGAGATTCAAGTTAATATCAAATGAAAGCTTATATGGTAGCAGATTTTTCCAGAAGATTTCATTCTGATACAAGATCGACTTCAACTGAAAAGTGCAAAAAACCGATTCAAGGGCGAATTTTACCCCCTCATCAACACTGTGAGAGATTCAAGTTAATATCAAATGAAAGCTTATATGGTAGCAGATTTTTCCAGCAAATTTCATTCTAATACAAGATCGACTTCGACTGAAAAAGTGCAAAAAACAGATGCAAGAGTGAATTTCACCCCCTCATTTCCACTGCAAGAGATTCCAGTTAAAATCAAATGAAAGCTTGTATGGTATCAGATTTCTCCAGAAAATTTCATTCTGATACAAGGTCGACTTCGACTGTAAAAGTGCAAAAAACAGATGCAAGAGTGAATTTCACCCCCTCATTTCCACTGCAAGAGATTCCAGTTAGTATCAAATGAAAGCTTGTATTGTATCAGAATTTTTCAGAAAACTTCATTCTGATACAAGATCGACTTCGACTGAAAAGTCGATTCAAGTGTGAATTTCACCCCCTCATCAACACTATGAGAGATTCAAGTTAATATCAAATGAAAGCTTATATGGTAGCAGATTTTTCCAGATAATTTCATTCTACTACAAGGTCGACTTCGACTGAGAAAGTGCAAAAAACAGATGCAAGAGTGAATTTCACCCCCTCATCTCCACTGCAAGAGATTCCAGTTGATATCAAATGAAAGCTTGTATGGTATCAGATTTCTCCAGAATATTTCATTCTGATACAAGATCCACTTCGACTGAAAAAGTGCAAAAAACAGATGCAAGGGTGAATTTCACCCCTTCATCACCACTCTAAGAGATTAAAGTTATAATCAAATGAAAGCTTATATGGTAGCAGATTTTTCCAGAAAATTCCATTGTGACACAAGATCGACTTCGACTGAAAAAGTGCAAAAAACATTAGCCAAGGTGAATCTCACCCCTTCATCCCCACTGTAAGAGATTCAAGTTATAATCAAATGAAAGCTTTCATGGTAGCAGATTTTTCCATAAAATTTTATTCTGACACAAGATCGACTTCGACTGAAAAAGTGCAAAAAACATTAGCAGGGATGAATCTCACCCCTTCATCCACACTGTAAGAGATTCAAGTTATAATCAAATGAAAGCTTATATGGTAGCAGATTTTTCCAGAAAATTTCATTCTTATACAAGATCGACTCCGACTGAAAAAGTGCAAAAAACAGATTCAAGAGTGAATTTAACCCCCTCATCTCTACTGCAAGAGATTCCAGTTATTATCAAATGAAAGCTTATATGGTATCAGATTTTTCCAGAAAATTTCATTCTGATACAAGTTCGATTTCGACTGGAAAAGTGCAAAAAACGATGCAAGGGTGAATTTCACCCCCCCATACCCACTGTAAGAGATTCAAGTTATTATCGAATGAAAGCTTATATGGTAGCAGATTTTTCCAGAAAATTTCATCCTGATACATGATCGACTTCAACTGAAAAAGTGCAAAAAACCGATTCAAGGGTGAATTTCACCCCCTCATCCCCACTGTAAGAGATTCAAGTTAATATCAAGTGAAAGCTCATATGGAAGCAGATTTACGTTTAACGTTATATTGAAGGCAACTCGTAACCTGGTAATATTTGAAGGATTGAGCAGAGGAGGCTGATCAAAATCTCATACTTTTTCGATTTGTTTGCGACTCCGAGTAAATGAATATACAGGGCGCGTCAAAATTATGTGTGAAATGTGTGAAACACTGCGCTTCAGTTATGATTTTAAGTAGGTATGTTATTAGTACGTTTCTACTGTCCTAAGTTGGAGTTGAAATTTGTGCATGAATAAAACCGTATTGGTCGTCGACTTTCATTCGGTGACAAATTTCATCAAGTAACATCGTCTCAAAGTAAATGACCCATGACAAAGTGCACATACTGAAAACCTCTTCGAACTTACTAAATGAAAAAAAAAAATTTTTCTCGAAAATTTCCGCACGCGATTGAAGTACCACATGATCCACTTTCCCTGATAAGAATTTTGAAAATGAAGGTAGTCTAAAATGGAGAACTCTGAGTCATATTTCGTTTTTAGAACATGATCTTGTTATTGAACCAACCTTTCATAGAACCCTACCAAATGAAAAAGACTATATTGTTTCAAGGCAACCAAATTTAAATTTTTCAATTCGTGAACTACTGTTTTCAGATTTCATCACCCTAGAGGAGCCACATTATTTAAGTAGTTTCATAAAGACCATTGTCTTCATATGCTCAATGAGTTGTCTGGCTCTGAATATCAAATAGTGGCTGTAGAAAAATTATCTATAATAATTGTAAATAATGAAAACATAGACAAAGACTTCACAAAAACAGATGCAAGGGTCAATTTCACCACTTCAACCCCACTGTAAGAGTTTCGAGTGTACATCAAATGAAAGCTCATATGGTAGCAGACTTTTCCAGACTATTTCATTCTGATACAAGATCGACTTCGCCTGAAAAAGTGCAAAAAACAGATGCAAGGGGTGAATTTCACCCCCTCATCCCCACTGTAAGAGATACAAGTTGATGTCAAATGAAAACTTATAGGGAAGCAGACTTTTTTCGGATAATTTCTTTCTGAAACAAGATCGACTGCGACTGAGAAAATGCAAAAAACAGATGCAAGGGTGAATTTCACCCCCCCATACCCACTGTAAGAGATTCAAGTTATTATCGAATGAAAGCTTATATGGTAGCAGATTTTTCCAGAAAATTTCATCCTGATTCACGATCGACTTCAACTGAAAAAGTGCAAAAAACCGATTCAAGGGTGAATTTCACCCCTTCATCCCCACTGTGAGAGATTCAAGTTAATATCAAATGAAAGCTCATATGGAAGCAGATTTACGTTTAACGTTATATTGAAGGCAACTCGTAACCTGGTAATATTTGAAGGATTGAGCAGAGGAGGCTGATCAAAATCTCATACTTTTTCGATTTGTTCGCGACTCCGAGTAAATGAATATACAGTGCGCGTCAAAATTATGTGTGAAATGTGTGAAACACTGCGCTTCAGTTATGATCTTAAGTAGGTATGTTATTAGTACGTTTCTACTGTCCTAAGTTGGAGTTGAAATTTGTGCATGAATAAAACCGTATTGGTCGTCGACTTTCATTCGGTGACAAATTTCATCAGGTAACATCGTCTCAAAGTAAATGACCCATGACAAAGTGCACATACTGAAAACCTCTTCGAACTTACTAAATGAAAAAAAAAATTTTCTCTAAAATTTCCGCACGCGATTGAAGTACCACATGATCCACTTTCCCTGATAAGAATTTTGAAAATGAAGGTAGTCTAAAATGGAGAACTCTGAGTCATATTTCGTTTTTAGAACATGATCTTGTTATTGAACCAACCTTTCATAGAACCCTACCAAATGAAAAAGAATATATTGTTTCAAGGCAACCAAATTTAAATTTTTCAATTCGTGAACTACTATTTTCAGATTTCATCACCCTAGAGGAGCCACATTATTTAAGTAGTTTCATAAAGACCATTGTCTTCATATGCTCAATGAGTTGTCTGGCTCTTAATATCAAATAGTGTCTGTAGAAAAATTATCTATAATAATTGTAAATAATGAAAACATAGACGAAGACTTCACAAAAACAGATGCAAGGGTCAATTTCACCACTTCAACCCCACTGTAAGAGTTTCGAGTGTACATCAAATGAAAGCTCATATGGAAGCAGACTTTTCCAGACAATTTCATTCTGATACAAGATCGACTTCGACAGAAAAAGTGAAAAAAACTGATGCAAGGGGTGAATTTCACCCCCTCATCCCCACTGTAAGAGATTCAAGTTGATGTCAACTGAAAACTTATAAGGAAGCAGATTTTTTTCAGATAATTTCTTTCTGATACAAGATCGACTTCGACTGAAAAAATGCAAAAAACAAATGCAAGGGTGAATTTCACCCCCTCATACTCACTGTGAGAAATTCCAGTTCTTATCAAATGAAAGCTCATATGGTAGCAGATTTCTCCAGAAAATTTCATTCTGATACAAGATCGACTTCGACTGAAAAAGTGCAAAAAACAGATGCAAGAGTGAATTTCACCCACTCATCTCCACTGCGAGAGATTCCAGTTAGTATCAAATGAAAGCTTGTATGGTATCAGATTTCTCCAGAAAATTTCATTCTGATACAAGATCGACTTCGACTGAAAAAGTGCAAAAACCTATTCAAGGGTGAATTTCACCCCTTCATATCCACTGTAAGAGATTCAAGTTGATATCAAATGGAAGCTTATATGGTAGCAGATTTTTCCAGAAAATTTCATTCTGATACAAGATCGACTTCGACTGAAAAAGTGCAAAAAACATATTCAAGGGTGAATTTCACCCCTTCATATCCACTGTAAGAGATTCAAGTTGATATCAAATGGAAGCTTATATGGTAGCAGATTTTTCCAGAAAATTTCATTCTGATACAATATCGACTTCGACAGAAAAAGTGAAAAAAACTGATGCAAGGGGTGAATTTCACCCCCTCATCCCCACTGTAAGAGATTCAAGTTGATGTCAACTGAAAACTTATAGGGAAGCAGATTTTTTTCAGATAATTTCTTTCTGATACAAGATCGACTTCGACTGAAAAAATGCAAAAAACAGATGCAAGGGTGAATTTTACCCCCTCATCCCCACTGTGAGAGATTCAAAATATTATCAAATGAAAGCTTATATGGTAGCAGATTTTTCCAGAAAATTTCATTCTGATACAAGATCGACTTCGACTGAAAAAGTGCAAAAAACATATGCAAGGGTGAATTTCACCCCTTCATCCCCACTGTAAGAGATTCAAGTTAATATCAAATGAAAGCTTATATGGTAGCAGATTTTTTCAGAAAATTTCATTCTAATACAAGATCGACTTCGACTGAAAAAGTGCAAAAAACAGATGCAAGAGTGAATTTCACCCCCTCATTTCCACTGCAAGAGATTCCAGTTAAAATCAAATGAAAGCTTGTATGGTATCAGATTTCTCCAGAAAATTTCATTCTGATACAAGGTCGACTTCGACTGAAAAGTGCAAAAAACAGATGCAAGAGTGAATTTCACCCCTCATTTCCACTGCAAGAGATTCCAGTTAGTATCAAATGAAAGCTTATATGGTAGCAGATTTTTCCAGAAAATTTTATTCTACTACAAGGTCGACTTCGACTAAAAAAGTGCAAAAAACAGATGCAAGAGTGAATTTCACCCCCTCATCTCCACTGCAAGGGATTCCAGTTGATATCAAATGAAAGCTTGTATGGTATCAGATTTCTCCAGAAAATTTCATTCTGATACAAGATCCACTTCGACAGAAAAAGTGCAAAAAACAGATGCAAGGGTGAATTTCACCCCTTCATCACCAATGAAAGAGATTAAAGTTATAATCAAATGAAAGCTTATATGGTAGCAGATTTTTCCAGACAATTTCATTCTGACACAAGATCGACTTCGACTGAAAAAGTGCAAAAAACATTAGCAAGGGTGAATCTCACCCCTTCATCCACACTGTAAGAGATTCAAGTTATAATCAAATGGAAGCTTATATGGTAGCAGATTTTTCCAGAAAATTTCATTCTTATACAAGATCGACTCCGACTGAAAAAGTGCAAAAAACATTAGCCAAGGTGAATCTCACCCCTTCATCCCCACTGTAAGAGATTCAAGTTATTATCAAATGAAAGCTTTCATGGTAGCAGATTTTCCCAGAAAATTTCATTCTGACACAAGATCGACTTCGACTGAAAAAGTGCAAAAAACATTAGCAAGGGTGAATCTCACCCCTTCATCCACACTGTAAGAGATTCAAGTTATAATCAAATGGAAGCTTATATGGTAGCAGATTTTTCCAGAAAATTTCATTCTTATACAAGATCGACTCCGACTGAAAAAGTGCAAAAAACAGATTCAAGAGTGAATTTAACCCCCTCATCTCTACTGCAAGAGATTCCAGTTATTATCAAATGAAAGCTTATATGGTATCAGATTTTTCCAGAAAAATTCATTCTGATACAAGATCGACTTCGACTGAAAAAGTGCAAAAAACAGATGCAAGGGTGAATTTCACCCCCCCATACCCACTGTAAGAGATTCAAGTTATTATCAAATGGAAGCTTATATGGTAGCAGATTTTTCCAGAAAATTTCATTCTGATACATGATCGACTTCAACTGAAAAAGTGCAAAAAACCGATTCAAGGGTGAATTTCACCCCCTCATCCCCACTGTAAGAGATTCAAGTTAATATCAAATGAAAGCTCATATGGAAGCAGATTTACGTTTAACGTTATATTGAAGGCAACTCGTAACCTGGTAATATTTGAAGGATTGAGCAGAGGAGGCTGATCAAAATCTCATACTTTTTCGATTTGTTTGCGACTCCGAGTAAATAAATATACAGTGCGCGTCAAAATTATGTGTGAAATGTGTGAAACACTGCGCTTCAGTTATGATCTTGAGTAGGTATGTTATTAGTACGTTTCTACTGTCCTAAGTTGGAGTTGAAATTTGTGCATGAATAAAACCGTATTGGTCGTCGACTTTCATTCGGTGACAAATTTCATCAGGTAACATCGTCTCAAAGTAAATGACCCATGACAAAGTGCACATACTGAAAACCTCTTCGAACTTACTAAATGAAAAAAAAAATTTTCTTGAAAATTTCCGCACGCGATTGAAGTACCACATGATCCACTTTCCCTGATAAGAATTTTGAAAATGAAGGTAGTCTAAAATGGAGAACTCTGAGTCATATTTCGTTTTTAGAACATGATCTTGTTATTGAACCAACCTTTCATAGAACCCTACCAAATGAAAAAGACTATATTGTTTCAAGGCAACCAAATTTAAATTTTTCAATTCGTGAACTACTGTTTTCAGATTTCATCACCCTAGAGGAGCCACATTATTTAAGTAGTTTCATAAAGACCATTGTCTTCATATGCTCAATGAGTTGTATGGCTCTGAATATCAAATAGTGTCTGTAGAAAAATTATCTATAATAATTGTAAATAATGAAAACATAGACAAAGACTTCACAAAAACAGATGCAAGGGTCAATTTCACCACTTCAACCCCACTGTAAGAGTTTCGAGTGTACATCAAATGAAAGCTCATATGGTAGCAGACTTTTCCAGACAATTTCATTCTGATACAAGATCGACTTCGACAGAAAAAGTGGAAAAAACTGATGCAAGTGGTGAATTTCACCCCCTCATCCCCACTGTAAGAGATTCGAGTTGATGTCAACTGAAAACTTATAGGGAAGCAGATTTTTTTCAGATAATTTCTTTCTAATACAAGATCGACTTCGACTGAAAAAATGCAAAAAACAAATGCAAGGGTGAATTTCACCCCCTCATACTCACTGTAAGAAATTCCAGTTCTTATCAAATGAAAGCTTATATGGTAGCAGATTTCTCCAGAAAATTTCATTCTGATACAAGATCGACTTCGTTTGAAAAAGTGCAAAAATCATATTCATGGGTGAATTTCACCCCTTCAGCCCCACTGTAAGAGATTCAAGTTAATATCGAATGAAAGCTCATATGGAAGCAGATTTTTCCAGAAAATTTCATTCTGATACAAGATCGACTTCGACTGAAAAAGTGCAAAAAACAGATGAAAGGGTGAATTTCCCCCCCGATCCTCACTGTAAGAGATTCAAGTTGATATCAAATGAAAGCTTATATGGTAGCAAATTTTTCCAGAAAATTTCATTCTGATACAAGATCGACTTCGACTGAAGAAGTGCAAAAAACAGATGCAAGGGTGAATTTCACCCCCTCATTCACACTGCAAGAGATTCCAGTTAGTATCAAATGAAAGCTTAGATGGTAGCAGATTTTTCAAGAAAATTTCATGCTGATACAAGATCGACTTCGACTGAAAAAGTGCAAAAACCAGATGCAAGGGTGAATTTCAACCCCTCATCTCCACTGTAAGAGATTTAAAATGCTATCGAATGAAAGCTTATATATGGTAGCAGATTTTTCCAGAAAATTTCATTCTGATACAAGATCGACTTCGACTGGAAAAGTGCAAAAAACATATGCAAGGGTGAATTTCACCGCTTCATCCCCACTGTAAGAGATTCAAGTTAATATCAAATGAAAGCTTATGTGGTAGCAGATTTTTCCAGAAAATTTCATTCTAATACAAGATCGACTTCGACTGAAAAAGTGCAAAAAACAGATGCAAGAGTGAATTTCACCCCCTCATCTCCACTGCAAGAGATTCCAGTTAGTATCAAATGAAAGCTTGTATAGTATCAGATTTCTCCAGAAAATTTCATTCTGACACAAGATCGACTTCGACTGAAAAAGTGCAAAAAACAGATGCAAGGGTGAATTTCACCCCTTCATCCCCACTGTAAGAGATTAAAGTTATAATCAAATGAAAGCTTCTATGGTAGCAGATTTTTCCAGAAAATTTCATTCTGACACACGATCGACTTCGACTGAAAAAGTGCAAAAAACATTAGCAAGAGTGAATCTCACCCCTTCATCCCCACTGTAAGAGATTCAAGTTATAATCAAATGAAAGCTTATATGGTAGCAGATTTTTCCAGAAAATTTCATACTGATACAAGATCGACTTCGACTGAAAAAGTGCAAAAAACCGATTCAAGGGTGAATTTCACCCCCCATCTTCCCTGTAAGAGATTCAAGTTAATATCAAATGAAAGCTTATATGGTAGCAGATTTTTCCAGAAAATTTCATTCTGATAAAAGATCGACTTCGACTGAAAAAGTGCAAAAAACAGATGCAAGGGTGAATTTCAGCTCCTCATCCCCATTGTAAGAGATTCGAAATGATATCAAATGAAAGCTTATATGGAAGCAAATTTTTCCAGAAAATTTCATTCTGATACAAGATCGACTTCGATTAAAAAAGTGCGAAAAACAGATGTAAGGGTGCATTTCACCCCCTCATTCCCACTGCAAGAGATTCCAGTTGGTATCAAATGAAAGCTTGTATGGTATCAGATATTTCCAGAAAATTTCATGCTGATACAAAATCGACTTCGACTGAAAAAGTGCAAAAAACAGATGCAAGGGTGATTTTCACCCCCTCATCACCACTGTAAGATATTCGAAATGATATCAAATGAAAGCGTATATGGAAGCACATTTTTCCAGAAAATTTCATTCTGATACAAGTTCGATTTCGACTGAAAAAGTGCAAAAAACGATGCAAGGGTGAATTTCACCCCCTCATCCCCACTGTAAGAGATTCGAAATGATATCAAATGAAAGCTTTTTAGGAAGCAGATTTTTCCAGAAAATTACATTCTGATACAATAGCGACTTCGACTGAAAAGTGCAAAAAACGATGCAAGGGTGAATTTCACCCCCTCATCCCCACTGTAAGAGATTCGAAATGATATCAAATGAAAGCTCATATGGAAGCAGATTTTTCCAGAAAATTTCATTCTGATACAAGATCGACTTCGACTGAAAAAGTGCAAAAAATCCGATTCAAGGGTGAATTTCACCCCCTCACCGCCACTGTGAGGGATTCAAGTTAATATCAAATGAAAGCTTATATGGTAGCAGATTTTTCGAGAAAATTTCATTCTGATACAAGATCGACTTCGACTGAAAAAGTGCAAAAAAATTATGCAACTCTGAATTTTACCCCTTCATCCCCACTGTGAGAGATTCGAAATGATATCAAATGAAAGCTTATTTGGAAGCAGATTTCTTCAGATAATTTCTTTCTGATACAAGATCGATTTCGACTGAAAAAATGCAAAAAACAGATGCGAGGGTGAATTTCACCCCCTCGTCTCCACTGTAAGAGATTCAAGTTGATATCAAATGAAAGCTTATATGGTAGCTGATTTTTCCAGAAAATTTCATTCTGATACAAGATCGACTTCGACTGAAAAGTGCAAATAACCGATTCAAGGATGAATTTCACCTCCTCATCCCCACTGTAAGAGATTCAAGTTATTATCAAATGAAAGCTTGTATGGTAGCAGATTTTTCCAGAAAATTTCATTCTGATACAAGATCGACTTCGACTAAAAAAGTGCAAAAAACAGATGCAAGGGTGAATTTCACCCCCTCATACCCACTGTAAGAGATTCAAGTTATCATCAAATGAAAGCTTATATGGTAGCAAATTTTTTCAGAAAATTTCATTCTGATACATGATCGACTTCAACTGAAAAAGTGCAAAAAACCGATTCAAGGGTGAATTTCACCCCCTCATCGCCACTGTAAGGGATTCCAGTTGGTATCAAATGAAAGCTTATATGGTAGCAGATTTTTCCAGAAAATTTCATTTTGATACAAGATCGACTTCGACTGAAAAAGTGCATAAAACATATTCAAGGGTGAATTTCACCCCTTCATCCCCACTGTAAGAGATTCAAGTTAATATCAAATGAAAGCTTATATGGTAGCAGATTTTTCCAGAAAATTTCATCCTGATACAAGATCGACTTCGACTGAAAAAGTGCAAAAAACAGATGAGAGGTCGAATTTCACCCCTAATCCCCACTGTAAGAGATTCAAGTTGATATCAAATGAAAGCATATATGGTAGCAGATTGTTCCAGAAAATTTCATTCTGATACAAGATCGACTTCGACTGAAAAAGTGCAAAAAACCTATGCAAGGTTGAATTTCACCCTTTCATCCCCACTGTGAGAGATTCGAAATGATATCAAATGAAAGCTTATTTGGAAGAAGATTTTTTCAGATAATTTCTTTCTGATACAATATCGATTTCGACTGAAAAAATGCAAAAAACAGATGCGTGGGTGAATTTCATCCCCTCACCTCCACTGTAAGAGATTCAAGTTGATATCAAATGAAAGCTTATATGGTAGCAGATTTTTCCCGAAAATTTCATTCTGATACAAGATCGACATCGACTGAAAAGTGCAAAAAACCGATTCAAGGGTGAATTTCACCCCCTCATCCCCACTGCAAGAGATTCAAGTTATTATCAAATGAAAGCTTTCATGGTAGCAGATTTTCCCAGAAAATTTCATTCTGACACAAGATCGACTTCGACTGGAAAAGTGCAAAAAACTTATACAAGAGTGAATTTCACCCCTTCATCCCCACTGTAAGAGATTCAAGTTAATATCAAATGAAAGCTTATATGGTAGCAGATTTTTCCAGAAGATTTCATTCTGATACAAGATCGAATTCAACTGAAAAGTGCAAAAAACCGATTCAAGGGCGAATTTTACCCCCTCATCAACACTGTGAGAGATTCAAGTTAATATCAAATGAAAGCTTATATGGTAGCAGATTTTTCCAGCAAATTTCATTCTAATACAAGATCGACTTCGACTGAAAAAGTGCAAAAAACAGATGCAAGAGTGAATTTCACCCCCTCATTTCCACTGCAAGAGATTCCAGTTAAAATCAAATGAAAGCTTGTATGGTATCAGATTTCTCCAGAAAATTTCATTCTGATACAAGGTCGACTTCGACTGTAAAAGTGCATAAAACAGATGCAAGAGTGAATTTCACCCCCTCATTTCCACTGCAAGAGATTCCAGTTAGTATCAAATGAAAGCTTGTATTGTATCAGAATTTTTCAGAAAACTTCATTCTGATACAAGATCGACTTCGACTGAAAAGTCGATTGGGTGAATCTCACCCCTTCATCCACACTGTAAGAGATTCAAGTTATAATCAAATGAAAGCTTATATGGTAGCAGATTTTTCCAGAAAATTTCATTCTTATACAAGATCGACTCCGACTGAAAAAGTGCAAAAAACAGATTCAAGAGTGAATTTAACCCCCTCATCTCTACTGCAAGAGATTCCAGTTATTATCAAATGAAAGCTTATATGGTATCAGATTTTTCCAGAAAAATTCATTCTGATACAAGATCGACTTCGACTGAAAAAGTGCAAAAAACAGATGCATGGGTGAATTTCACCCCCCCATACCCACTGTAAGAGATTCAAGTTATTATCGAATGAAAGCTTATATGGTAGCAGATTTTTCCAGAAAATTTCATCCTGATACATGATCGACTTCAACTGAAAAAGTGCAAAAAACCGATTCAAGGGTGAATTTCACCCCCTCATCCCCACTGTAAGAGATTCAAGTTAATATCAAGTGAAAGCTCATATGGAAGCAGATTAACGTTTAACGTTATATTGAAGGCAACTCGTAACCTGGTAATATTTGAAGGATTGAGCAGAGGAGGCTGATCAAAATCTCATACTTTTTCGATTTGTTTGCGACTCCGAGTAAATGAATATACAGTGCGCGTCAAAATTATGTGTGAAATGTGTGAAACACTGCGCTTCAGTTATGATTTTAAGTAGGTATGTTATTAGTACGTTTCTACTGTCCTAAGTTGGAGTTGAAATTTGTGCATGAATAAAACCGTATTGGTCGTCGACTTTCATTCGGTGACAAATTTCATCAGGTAACATCGTCTCAAAGTAAATGACCCATGACAAAGTGCACATACTGAAAACCTCTTCGAACTTACTAAATGAAAAAAAAAATTTTTCTCGAAAATTTCCGCACGCGATTGAAGTACCACATGATCCACTTTCCCTGATAAGAATTTTGAAAATGAAGGCAGTCTAAAATGGAGAACTCTGAGTCATATTTCGTTTTTAGAACATGATCTTGTTATTGAACCAACCTTTCATAGAACCCTACCAAATGAAAAAGACTATATTGTTTCAAGGCAACCAAATTTAAATGTTTCAATTCGTGAACTACTGTTTTCAGATTTCATCACCCTAGAGGAGCCACATTATTTAAGTAGTTTCATAAAGACCATTGTCTTCATATGCTCAATGAGTTGTCTGGCTCTGAATATCAAATAGTGTCTGTAGAAAAATTATCTATAATAATTGTAAATAATGAAAACATAGACAAAGACTTCACAAAAACAGATGCAAGGGTCAATTTCACCACTTCAACCCCACTGTAAGAGTTTCGAGTGTACATCAAATGAAAGCTCATATGGTAGCAGACTTTTCCAGACAATTTCATTCTGATACAAGATCGACTTCGACTGAAAAAGTGCAAAAAACAGATGCAAGGGGTGAATTTCACCCCCTCATCCCCACTGTAAGAGATACAAGTTGATGTCAAATGAAAACTTATAGGGAAGCAGACTTTTTTCGGATAATTTCTTTCTGAAACAAGATCGACTGCGACTGAGAAAATGCAAAAAACAGATGCAAGGGTGAATTTCACCCCCCCATACCCACTGTAAGAGATTTAAGTTATTATCGAATGAAAGCTTATATGGTAGCAGATTTTTCCAGAAAATTTCATCCTGATTCACGATCGACTTCAACTGAAAAAGTGCAAAAAACCGATTCAAGGTTGAATTTCACCCCTTCATCCCCACTGTAAGAGATTCAAGTTAATATCAAATGAAAGCTCATATGGAAGCAGATTTACGTTTAACGTTATATTGAAGGCAACTCGTAACCTGGTAATATTTGAAGGATTGAGCAGAGGAGGCTGATCAAAATCTCATACTTTTTCGATTTGTTTGCGACTCCGAGTAAATGAATATACAGTGCGCGTCAAAATTATGTGTGAAATGTGTGAAACACTGCGCTTCAGTTATGATCTTAAGTAGGTATGTTATTAGTACGTTTCTACTGTCCTAAGTTGGAGTCGAAATTTGTGCATGAATAAAACCGTATCGGTCGTCGACTTTCATTCGGTGACAAATTTCATCAGGTAACATCGTCTCAAAGTAAATGACCCATGACAAAGTGCACATACTGAAAACCTCTTCGAACTTACTAAATGAAAAAAAAATTTTCTCTAAAATTTCCGCACGCGATTGAAGTACCACATGATCCACTTTCCCTGATAAGAATTTTGAAAATGAAGGTAGTCTAAAATGGAGAACTCTGAGTCATATTTCGTTTTTAGAACATGATCTTGTTATTGAACCAACCTTTCATAGAACCCTACCAAATGAAAAAGAATATATTGTTTCAAGGCAACCAAATTTAAATTTTTCAATTCGTGAACTACTATTTTCAGATTTCATCACCCTAGAGGAGCCACATTATTTAAGTAGTTTCATAAAGACCATTGTCTTCATATGCTCAATGAGTTGTCTGGCTCTGAATATCAAATAGTGTCTGTAGAAAACTTATCTATAATAATTGTAAATAATGAAAACATAGACGAAGACTTCACAAAAACAGATGCAAGGGTCAATTTCACCACTTCAACCCCACTGTAAGAGTTTCGAGTGTACATCAAATGAAAGCTCATATGGTAGCAGACTTTTCCAGACAATTTCATTCTGATACAAGATCGACTTCGACAGAAAAAGTGGAAAAAACTGATGCAAGTGGTGAATTTCACCCCCTCATCCCCACTGTAAGAGATTCGAGTTGATGTCAACTGAAAACTTATAGGGAAGCAGATTTTTTTCAGATAATTTCTTTCTAATACAAGATCGACTTCGACTGAAAAAATGCAAAAAACAAATGCAAGGGTGAATTTCACCCCCTCATACTCACTGTAAGAAATTCCAGTTCTTATCAAATGAAAGCTTATATGGTAGCAGATTTCTCCAGAAAATTTCATTCTGATACAAGATCGACTTCGTTTGAAAAAGTGCAAAAATCATATTCATGGGTGAATTTCACCCCTTCAGCCCCACTGTAAGAGATTCAAGTTAATATCGAATGAAAGCTCATATGGAAGCAGATTTTTCCAGAAAATTTCATTCTGATACAAGATCGACTTCGACTGAAAAAGTGCAAAAAACAGATGAAAGGGTGAATTTCCCCCCCGATCCTCACTGTAAGAGATTCAAGTTGATATCAAATGAAAGCTTATATGGTAGCAAATTTTTCCAGAAAATTTCATTCTGATACAAGATCGACTTCGACTGAAGAAGTGCAAAAAACAGATGCAAGGGTGAATTTCACCCCCTCATTCACACTGCAAGAGATTCCAGTTAGTATCAAATGAAAGCTTAGATGGTAGCAGATTTTTCAAGAAAATTTCATGCTGATACAAGATCGACTTCGACTGAAAAAGTGCAAAAACCAGATGCAAGGGTGAATTTCAACCCCTCATCTCCACTGTAAGAGATTTAAAATGCTATCGAATGAAAGCTTATATATGGTAGCAGATTTTTCCAGAAAATTTCATTCTGATACAAGATCGACTTCGACTGGAAAAGTGCAAAAAACATATGCAAGGGTGAATTTCACCGCTTCATCCCCACTGTAAGAGATTCAAGTTAATATCAAATGAAAGCTTATGTGGTAGCAGATTTTTCCAGAAAATTTCATTCTAATACAAGATCGACTTCGACTGAAAAAGTGCAAAAAAACAGATGCAAGAGTGAATTTCACCCCCTCATCTCCACTGCAAGAGATTCCAGTTAGTATCAAATGAAAGCTTGTATAGTATCAGATTTCTCCAGAAAATTTCATTCTGACACAAGATCGACTTCGACTGAAAAAGTGCAAAAAACAGATGCAAGGGTGAATTTCACCCCTTCATCCCCACTGTAAGAGATTAAAGTTATAATCAAATGAAAGCTTCTATGGTAGCAGATTTTTCCAGAAAATTTCATTCTGACACACGATCGACTTCGACTGAAAAAGTGCAAAAAACATTAGCAAGAGTGAATCTCACCCCTTCATCCCCACTGTAAGAGATTCAAGTTATAATCAAATGAAAGCTTATATGGTAGCAGATTTTTCCAGAAAATTTCATACTGATACAAGATCGACTTCGACTGAAAAAGTGCAAAAAACCGATTCAAGGGTGAATTTCACCCCCCATCTTCCCTGTAAGAGATTCAAGTTAATATCAAATGAAAGCTTATATGGTAGCAGATTTTTCCAGAAAATTTCATTCTGATAAAAGATCGACTTCGACTGAAAAAGTGCAAAAAACAGATGCAAGGGTGAATTTCAGCTCCTCATCCCCATTGTAAGAGATTCGAAATGATATCAAATGAAAGCTTATATGGAAGCAAATTTTTCCAGAAAATTTCATTCTGATACAAGATCGACTTCGATTAAAAAAGTGCGAAAAACAGATGTAAGGGTGCATTTCACCCCCTCATTCCCACTGCAAGAGATTCCAGTTGGTATCAAATGAAAGCTTGTATGGTATCAGATATTTCCAGAAAATTTCATGCTGATACAAAATCGACTTCGACTGAAAAAGTGCAAAAAACAGATGCAAGGGTGATTTTCACCCCCTCATCACCACTGTAAGATATTCGAAATGATATCAAATGAAAGCGTATATGGAAGCACATTTTTCCAGAAAATTTCATTCTGATACAAGTTCGATTTCGACTGAAAAAGTGCAAAAAACGATGCAAGGGTGAATTTCACCCCCTCATCCCCACTGTAAGAGATTCGAAATGATATCAAATGAAAGCTTTTTAGGAAGCAGATTTTTCCAGAAAATTACATTCTGATACAATAGCGACTTCGACTGAAAAGTGCAAAAAACGATGCAAGGGTGAATTTCACCCCCTCATCCCCACTGTAAGAGATTCGAAATGATATCAAATGAAAGCTCATATGGAAGCAGATTTTTCCAGAAAATTTCATTCTGATACAAGATCGACTTCGACTGAAAAAGTGCAAAAAATCCGATTCAAGGGTGAATTTCACCCCCTCACCGCCACTGTGAGGGATTCAAGTTAATATCAAATGAAAGCTTATATGGTAGCAGATTTTTCGAGAAAATTTCATTCTGATACAAGATCGACTTCGACTGAAAAAGTGCAAAAAAATTATGCAACTCTGAATTTTACCCCTTCATCCCCACTGTGAGAGATTCGAAATGATATCAAATGAAAGCTTATTTGGAAGCAGATTTCTTCAGATAATTTCTTTCTGATACAAGATCGATTTCGACTGAAAAAATGCAAAAAACAGATGCGAGGGTGAATTTCACCCCCTCGTCTCCACTGTAAGAGATTCAAGTTGATATCAAATGAAAGCTTATATGGTAGCTGATTTTTCCAGAAAATTTCATTCTGATACAAGATCGACTTCGACTGAAAAGTGCAAATAACCGATTCAAGGATGAATTTCACCTCCTCATCCCCACTGTAAGAGATTCAAGTTATTATCAAATGAAAGCTTGTATGGTAGCAGATTTTTCCAGAAAATTTCATTCTGATACAAGATCGACTTCGACTAAAAAAGTGCAAAAAACAGATGCAAGGGTGAATTTCACCCCCTCATACCCACTGTAAGAGATTCAAGTTATCATCAAATGAAAGCTTATATGGTAGCAAATTTTTTCAGAAAATTTCATTCTGATACATGATCGACTTCAACTGAAAAAGTGCAAAAAAACCGATTCAAGGGTGAATTTCACCCCCTCATCGCCACTGTAAGGGATTCCAGTTGGTATCAAATGAAAGCTTATATGGTAGCAGATTTTTCCAGAAAATTTCATTTTGATACAAGATCGACTTCGACTGAAAAAGTGCATAAAACATATTCAAGGGTGAATTTCACCCCTTC
This sequence comes from Hippodamia convergens, assembly GCA_038502775.1. Taxonomy (NCBI): domain Eukaryota; kingdom Metazoa; phylum Arthropoda; class Insecta; order Coleoptera; family Coccinellidae; genus Hippodamia; species Hippodamia convergens. Next base: position 70,762,745 of record CM076607.1, on the reverse strand, counting down.
ATCCCCACTGTAAGAGATTCAAGTTAATATCAAATGAAAGCTTATATGGTAGCAGATTTTTCCAGAAAATTTCATCCTGATACAAGATCGACTTCGACTGAAAAAGTGCAAAAAACAGATGAGAGGTCGAATTTCACCCCCTAATCCCCACTGTAAGAGATTCAAGTTGATATCAAATGAAAGCATATATGGTAGCAGATTGTTCCAGAAAATTTCATTCTGATACAAGATCGACTTCGACTGAAAAAGTGCAAAAAACCTATGCAAGGTTGAATTTCACCCTTTCATCCCCACTGTGAGAGATTCGAAATGATATCAAATGAAAGCTTATTTGGAAGAAGATTTTTTCAGATAATTTCTTTCTGATACAATATCGATTTCGACTGAAAAAATGCAAAAAACAGATGCGTGGGTGAATTTCATCCCCTCACCTCCACTGTAAGAGATTCAAGTTGATATCAAATGAAAGCTTATATGGTAGCAGATTTTTCCCGAAAATTTCATTCTGATACAAGATCGACATCGACTGAAAAGTGCAAAAAACCGATTCAAGGGTGAATTTCACCCCCTCATCCCCACTGCAAGAGATTCAAGTTATTATCAAATGAAAGCTTTCATGGTAGCAGATTTTCCCAGAAAATTTCATTCTGACACAAGATCGACTTCGACTGGAAAAGTGCAAAAAACTTATACAAGAGTGAATTTCACCCCTTCATCCCCACTGTAAGAGATTCAAGTTAATATCAAATGAAAGCTTATATGGTAGCAGATTTTTCCAGAAGATTTCATTCTGATACAAGATCGAATTCAACTGAAAAGTGCAAAAAACCGATTCAAGGGCGAATTTTACCCCCTCATCAACACTGTGAGAGATTCAAGTTAATATCAAATGAAAGCTTATATGGTAGCAGATTTTTCCAGCAAATTTCATTCTAATACAAGATCGACTTCGACTGAAAAAGTGCAAAAAACAGATGCAAGAGTGAATTTCACCCCCTCATTTCCACTGCAAGAGATTCCAGTTAAAATCAAATGAAAGCTTGTATGGTATCAGATTTCTCCAGAAAATTTCATTCTGATACAAGGTCGACTTCGACTGTAAAAGTGCATAAAACAGATGCAAGAGTGAATTTCACCCCTCATTTCCACTGCAAGAGATTCCAGTTAGTATCAAATGAAAGCTTGTATTGTATCAGAATTTTTCAGAAAACTTCATTGTATACAAGATCAGACTTCGACTGAAAAGTCCCTTCATCCACACTGTAAGAGATTCAAGTTATAATCAAATGAAAGCTTATATGGTAGCAGATTTTTCCAGAAAATTTCATTCTTATACAAGATCGACTCCGACTGAAAAAGTGCAAAAAACAGATTCAAGAGTGAATTTAACCCCCTCATCTCTACTGCAAGAGATTCCAGTTATTATCAAATGAAAGCTTATATGGTATCAGATTTTTCCAGAAAAATTCATTCTGATACAAGATCGACTTCGACTGAAAAAGTGCAAAAAACAGATGCATGGGTGAATTTCACCCCCCCATACCCACTGTAAGAGATTCAAGTTATTATCGAATGAAAGCTTATATGGTAGCAGATTTTTCCAGAAAATTTCATCCTGATACATGATCGACTTCAACTGAAAAAGTGCAAAAAACCGATTCAAGGGTGAATTTCACCCCCTCATCCCCACTGTAAGAGATTCAAGTTAATATCAAGTGAAAGCTCATATGGAAGCAGATTAACGTTTAACGTTATATTGAAGGCAACTCGTAACCTGGTAATATTTGAAGGATTGAGCAGAGGAGGCTGATCAAAATCTCATACTTTTTCGATTTGTTTGCGACTCCGAGTAAATGAATATACAGTGCGCGTCAAAATTATGTGTGAAATGTGTGAAACACTGCGCTTCAGTTATGATTTTAAGTAGGTATGTTATTAGTACGTTTCTACTGTCCTAAGTTGGAGTTGAAATTTGTGCATGAATAAAACCGTATTGGTCGTCGACTTTCATTCGGTGACAAATTTCATCAGGTAACATCGTCTCAAAGTAAATGACCCATGACAAAGTGCACATACTGAAAACCTCTTCGAACTTACTAAATGAAAAAAAAAATTTTTCTCGAAAATTTCCGCACGCGATTGAAGTACCACATGATCCACTTTCCCTGATAAGAATTTTGAAAATGAAGGCAGTCTAAAATGGAGAACTCTGAGTCATATTTCGTTTTTAGAACATGATCTTGTTATTGAACCAACCTTTCATAGAACCCTACCAAATGAAAAAGACTATATTGTTTCAAGGCAACCAAATTTAAATGTTTCAATTCGTGAACTACTGTTTTCAGATTTCATCACCCTAGAGGAGCCACATTATTTAAGTAGTTTCATAAAGACCATTGTCTTCATATGCTCAATGAGTTGTCTGGCTCTGAATATCAAATAGTGTCTGTAGAAAAATTATCTATAATAATTGTAAATAATGAAAACATAGACAAAGACTTCACAAAAACAGATGCAAGGGTCAATTTCACCACTTCAACCCCACTGTAAGAGTTTCGAGTGTACATCAAATGAAAGCTCATATGGTAGCAGACTTTTCCAGACAATTTCATTCTGATACAAGATCGACTTCGACTGAAAAAGTGCAAAAAACAGATGCAAGGGGTGAATTTCACCCCCTCATCCCCACTGTAAGAGATACAAGTTGATGTCAAATGAAAACTTATAGGGAAGCAGACTTTTTTCGGATAATTTCTTTCTGAAACAAGATCGACTGCGACTGAGAAAATGCAAAAAACAGATGCAAGGGTGAATTTCACCCCCCCATACCCACTGTAAGAGATTTAAGTTATTATCGAATGAAAGCTTATATGGTAGCAGATTTTTCCAGAAAATTTCATCCTGATTCACGATCGACTTCAACTGAAAAAGTGCAAAAAACCGATTCAAGGTTGAATTTCACCCCTTCATCCCCACTGTAAGAGATTCAAGTTAATATCAAATGAAAGCTCATATGGAAGCAGATTTACGTTTAACGTTATATTGAAGGCAACTCGTAACCTGGTAATATTTGAAGGATTGAGCAGAGGAGGCTGATCAAAATCTCATACTTTTTCGATTTGTTTGCGACTCCGAGTAAATGAATATACAGTGCGCGTCAAAATTATGTGTGAAATGTGTGAAACACTGCGCTTCAGTTATGATCTTAAGTAGGTATGTTATTAGTACGTTTCTACTGTCCTAAGTTGGAGTCGAAATTTGTGCATGAATAAAACCGTATCGGTCGTCGACTTTCATTCGGTGACAAATTTCATCAGGTAACATCGTCTCAAAGTAAATGACCCATGACAAAGTGCACATACTGAAAACCTCTTCGAACTTACTAAATGAAAAAAAAATTTTCTCTAAAATTTCCGCACGCGATTGAAGTACCACATGATCCACTTTCCCTGATAAGAATTTTGAAAATGAAGGTAGTCTAAAATGGAGAACTCTGAGTCATATTTCGTTTTTAGAACATGATCTTGTTATTGAACCAACCTTTCATAGAACCCTACCAAATGAAAAAGAATATATTGTTTCAAGGCAACCAAATTTAAATTTTTCAATTCGTGAACTACTATTTTCAGATTTCATCACCCTAGAGGAGCCACATTATTTAAGTAGTTTCATAAAGACCATTGTCTTCATATGCTCAATGAGTTGTCTGGCTCTGAATATCAAATAGTGTCTGTAGAAAACTTATCTATAATAATTGTAAATAATGAAAACATAGACGAAGACTTCACAAAAACAGAAGCAAGGGTCAATTTCACCACTTCAACCCCACTGTAAGAGTTTCGAGTGTACATCAAATGAAAGCTCATATGGAAGCAGACTTTTCCAGACAATTTCATTCTGATACAAGATTGACTTCGACAGAAAAAGTGAAAAAAACTGGTGCAAGGGGTGAATTTCACCCCCTCATCCCCACTGTAAGAGATTCAAGTTGATGTCAACTGAAAACTTATAAGGAAGCAGATTTTTTTCAGATAATTTCTTTCTGATACAAGATCGACTTCGACTGAAAAAATGCAAAAAACAAATGCAAGGGTGAATTTCACCCCCTCATACTCACTGTAAGAAATTCCAGTTCTTATCAAATGAAAGCTCATATGGTAGCAGATTTCTCCAGAAAATTTCATTCTGATACAAGATCGACTTCGACTGAAAAAGTGCAAAAAACAGATGCAAGAGTGAATTTCACCCACTCATCTCCACTGCGAGAGATTCCAGTTAGTATCAAATGAAAGCTTGTATGGTATCAGATTTCTCCAGAAAATTTCATTCCGATACAAGATCGACTTCGACTGAAAAAGTGCAAAAACCTATTCAAGGGTGAATTTCACCCCTTCATATCCACTGTAAGAGATTCAAGTTGATATCAAATGGAAGCTTATATGGTAGCAGATTTTTCCAGAAAATTTCATTCTGATACAAGATCGACTTCGACTGAAAAAGTGCAAAAAACATATTCAAGGGTGAATTTCACCCCTTCATATCCACTGTAAGAGATTCAAGTTGATATCAAATGGAAGCTTATATGGTAGCAGATTTTTCCAGAAAATTTCATTCTGATACAATATCGACTTCGACAGAAAAAGTGAAAAAAACTGATGCAAGGGGTGAATTTCACCCCCTCATCCCCACTGTAAGAGATTCAAGTTGATGTCAACTGAAAACTTATAGGGAAGCAGATTTTTTTCAGATAATTTCTTTCTGATACAAGATCGACTTCGACTGAAAAAATGCAAAAAACAGATGCAAGGGTGAATTTTACCCCCTCATCCCCACTGTGAGAGATTTAAAATATTATCAAATGAAAGCTTATATGGTAGCAGATTTTTCCAGAAAATTTCATTCTGATACAAGATCGACTTCGACTGAAAAAGTGCAAAAAACATATGCAAGGGTGAATTTCACCCCTTCATCCCCACTGTAAGAGATTCAAGTTAATATCAAATGAAAGCTTATATGGTAGCAGATTTTTCCAGAAAATTTCATTCTGATACAAGATCGACTTCGACTGAAAAAGTGCAAAAAACGTATGTGTAATGGACTGTATTGGTATTATATTTCTCTTTTGTATCAAATCTGAAGTATTCGGTATTCTGTAGGAATTGAAAGTAAACGCTTTCTTCTATGTACAATATATTTACAGCACGAGATCAGGAGCGATAATGTCCCTGTCTCGATAATCTTCTCCTTATATACAATTTGGGCGCTACCATCGGAGCCGATGAGGCACCGGATTGGCGGAGCGCCTGACCAATAGAATTACAATATTATTATTATTTACATGTTCTTGATATCTTAAAACTATTTACAAACAGAGTATTTGCACACTAGCTTTTCCACCCTTCAAGATCGCCGTCCGTAACTGTCCTCCCCCCGGCTCAGCTTGCGTAGCCCTCTTGTTTCAACAGGACGACGAGCTTGCTCACTGGTCGCCGAAAAACGCCGGTTCTCGTTCGCACCTCGACGACCCTTGTGCCACCATCGGGTCCAGGATGTATGCGCTCCACTATCCCCATCAGCCAGGTGTTCCTTGGCAGCGTGCTGTCAAAGATCAGGACTACATCTCCGATGCGCAGGGGACGCGTCTTGTTCCTTAAGTTCCCTCGGGGTGCTAAGGTGGGTAGATACTGCCGAACCCAGCGTTTCCAGAAGTGGTCTGCGAGCGCCATACTTGCTCGCCACGTACGTCTATCAGCCTCGTCACAGGGTCCCGTCGTTGGCAAGCCGGTTGATGACCCTATTAGAAAGTGGTTGGGTGTGAGCGCTTCAGGATCCGCTGGGTCCACGCTTACGTGGGTGAGAGGTCGGGCATTGACGGTGAACTCAACCTCGGCTAGGAGCGTTCGCAGGACTTCTTCTGTCGGTGCCTTTTCTTGCAGGGTCACTCAGAGTGCCGCCTTCACTGATCGTACCATCCTTTCCCACGCGCCGCCTTGATTTGGAGCGCCAGGTGGTATAAAACGCCATTCCATGCGGTGCAGCAACCCTTCTTCTTGTAGTTTCGGAAGCCATTCTTCATACGCCTTACGGAGCTCTTGGTCCGCTCCTCGGAAGTTGGTGCCGTTGTCGGAGTACATGAGCCGCGGCCAACCTCTGCGTGCTGCCATCCTTCTCAACGCCATAATTGTTGAGTCCGTTGAGAGTGATGCGACGACCTCGATTTGCACGGCGCGGGACTTGAGGCACGTGAAAAGTCCTCACCTCTTCTCTCGGCGGCGCCCTATCTTGATCATCATTGGCCCAAAATAGTCCACCCCACAGTTGGTGAACGGGCGATGAAACGGATCCATGCGAGTTTGTGGAAGGTCCCCTGTTGCTGGCGTTGTCGGAATCGCTCTCCTTCTTCGACAAAAGCCGCAGTTTCTCTCTATGGTTCGTACCGTAGGTCGCAGGTGAATGATCCAGTAGCGCTGTCGTAGGTCGTTGGTCACTCTTTCTCTGTTGGCGTGTCCCGCAGAACAGTGCTCCCGCAGAACAAGCAACTTTGTTATTGGGTGATGACCGTCGAGTATCACAGGTGTTTTCGTGTCACTTGGTGCGGTGGATGCTCCAATACGACCGCTCACTCGCATAATTCCATCTTCCATCACAGGATCTAGTCGGTAGAGCCGGCTCGTCTTCGGTATGGGTCGGCCTGACCGGATTCGCTCCACCTCGTCTTAGAAAATGTCTTCTTGGATTTGTCGTATCAGCTCCTTTTCTGCGCGCTCGATGTGTCGAAGTTCCAGGTTCTTGGCTCGTCGACGGCAGATGTCCACGAAGGCTAAAACTCTTGCTGCAGTTCTCACCAGAATTTCATATTTGGAAAAGCGGGCTGGGTCAGGTAGCCAGCTGACTCTTCTGGGTTTCTCACTCACATGTAGAACTTCCTCTTCTGTCTCATCATCCGTTGTCTTCCCGGGCCATTGGTCCTCAGGTAGGTAGAGGAAATCGGGTCCTTGGAACCACCGGTCCGTCGAGTTGATAGGCGTGTTGGTCAAACGTGTGGCATCGTCAGCTACGTTGTGATCGGTCGGCAGCCATCTCCATTCCTCCTTCTGAGTGAGCTCTGCGATCTCACCGAGCCTATGCGCCACGAAAGGTGTATACCGTCGCATGTCATTCTGGAGCCAATGGACCACTGTCGACGAGTCTGTCCAGTACGTATTCCGGCCAGCTTCCATGCGATGTTCACTCTTGATGGTTTCGGCGAGTCGTGCACCGATCACCGCTGCTTGGAGCTCTAACCGAAGAATCGTCTGCGCCTTTCTTGGTGCCACCTTCGCTTTTGCCGCTATTAATATGACGTTGATGGTCCCATCGTTTCTCGTGATGCGCCAGTATGCTGCTGTCGCATATGCCTGCTCGCTTGCGTCACAAAGTACGTGGAGTTCTATCTGATCATACCCGTACAATGTGTAGTCGTAGCATTGCGATCTCGGGGAGTTGTGTCAGCCAGGACACAAAAAGCTCGTTTTCTTCAGCCGGGATCGGCTCGTCCCATGTCAATTGAATTCGCCATAGGCTCTGTAAGATGATCTTAGAGTGGATGGTGTAGTGGTTCAATAGTCCCAGCGGGTCGTAGATAGACATGACAGCGCTCAGTGCTTCTCTCTTGGTCGGTGCTCGCTTCTCCGCTTTGACATCTTCCGGGACTCGGCTCATGAAGGTGTTGAATCCCAACTCGTCTCGTTCGACGTTCCAATACATTCCGAGTATCTTGCTTTCGGGCTGTTCTCCCCCCATTTGCGGAGGAACCGTGGCGTGCAGCTCTGCGGGAACGCCTTTCAAAATATTTCTGTCACTGGAGCTCCATCCTCTCAGATTGAAACCGGCGCGAGCATGCACTTCTCTTGTCTCCTCGACTGCCTTTCGTGCCTCCTCCGCATCCACAAAACTCGCCACCCAGTCATTCATGTAGTGGGCGTTCTTTATGGCTTCCAGTGCACGCGGTAACTCCTTTCCGTGTATGTCCGCATTTTGATTACGAATATGGTAAGCCATGTGCGGAGAACTAGCAGCGCCGAAGATTACACTAGTCATCTTGTATTTCTTCGAAGGCTTCTCTCGGTCATCTCCTCTCCACAGGAACTGTTGAGCTGATTGGTCCTCGGGTCGTACTTTGATCCGCAGGAACATTTCTTGAATATCCGCCGTGATAGCGACAGCTCCTTCTCGGAATCGAAATAATATGCCGGCAATGACAGCAGCATATCTGGCCCCTCCAGCAACTCGTCGTTCATGCTCACCCCATTGCTTTTTGCCGCTGCGTCAAACACCAATCGATATTTACCCGGTTTGTTAGGATTCGTCACTGCGAAGTGAGGAAGAAACCACTTCACTGGGCTATCGTCTTCCGATCCGTCACATAGCGTTGCGCATCCCTTTTCCAAAAGGTTCTCAATCTGCCGACAGTATTCCATCTTGAAAGCTGGGCCTGCGTCCATCTTGATTTCCATCTTCTTGAGATCTGATTGTAACTGGCCAGCATGGTAGCCCCACCTCGTAGCCGACGTCAATCTTCTTGGTGGTCCGTTCGACTATGGTTATGGCTCGCTGATGTGTCTCGCCCACTCTGGGCTTCGTCTGCACCCCCAGTGCGTCGATCTTAAAGTGCGCTTCTACGAGATCGTGCAGCTCCTTATCGCCTGGGTAAGCACTGTTGGCGAGATCATAAATGTGAAGTACGTCCTCTTCTCCGTAGATAGCGCTGCGAGGTGCGGTTCCATGCACCACCCATCCTAACCGCGTCTTCGATGCCTCCGGCTGGTCTGGTTTACCGATACGTAGTTCTCTCGAAACGATGCACTCCCAGTGATCTGTTCCAACCAGAATCCCAGGGCGAGATGACTCGAAGCAGACTTCTTCTTCGTCAAGGTCCTTGAGGTGATCGAAGCTCAACAGAGCTTTTGGGATGCCTTGCTGGTGTAGCTTCAAGTTCTTCATTCTTCTTGCCCGGATTTGGTATTCGTCGTCCTTCTTGATGCCCCTGATCTTGACCGTTACTAGCTGACTTGCTGCTTCATTTTGAGCCATGTTCACTCCTCTCAAATGAAGTGTCTGTGGTGGTCCGTCAGCCCCTATGCTGGTTGCCAGTTCCTGATCGATCAGTGTTATTGTGGCTCCCTCGTCCAACAGGGCAAAAGTCCTCCTTTCACCTTGGGGCCCTGATATGACGACCGGACAGATTTTCAATAGCACCTTCTTTGGTCCAGGAATGTGTGTCGATGCAACAGACAACACAGTTTCTCCCTTCGCTTTATCAGCTGGCTTGACTTGTTCGGGCTCTGTTTCATCTTGGTGTAACGACGCGTGATGTGGACGGTGACACTTGTTTACGCCGCATGGCTTCGCACGACACTGAAAACGACGATGCTTCTTTTGCGCGCACTTGAAGCAAATTCGTTTCTCGCGCACTAAACGCCAGCGTTGGTCCACCGTTAACGCCTTGTACTTCGGGCACTCTGTCAGAACATGATCGCTCTCACACTCGAGGCACTGGTTGGTCCTTTCTTGTCCGACTTCCGTCGTATTAAACACTGCCGCACTTTTCTTCACTGCCCCTGGTTGCCCATTTCTATTCGCACTTGATTTCACTGCAACTAGGGGGCGTGTTTCTCTATTCGCACTCGCGGGGTACGTTGAGGAAGCGTGTGTATATCGCAGCGCTCGATCCGCCTCCCTCATTAAGAATCGAGACATCACGACGATTTCCGGATCTGCCGTACCTTCTTGATCGAACGCGTAGTCGCACCACCGTGAGCGTAAGTACGGGCTAAGCTTGTCCAACACTTCCCGAGTTAACATCAGATTAAACAGTTATCCCTTTCGGTCAATCGTCCTCAATATACAGATGATGTTTTGGATCTTGACTGCAAAACTGTTCAGGTCTGCCGCCGTCGCGTTGGGTTTCGGTAACTTCTTCAACTCTTCGAGCGCACGGTCGATGATCACTTCCGGTCGTCCAAAACACTGTTCTAGAGTTTTTATCACTACATCTGGGTCCACGGCGGTGTTTTGTAGGGGAGAAACCATATCCCTTGCTTCTCCTTTCAAACAAGTTCGCAACCGTTGGAGATTTTCAGCAGCAGTCAGCTGGTTCATCTGGGTCGAGTCTCGGTACGCCGCGTGAAATGGTAGCCACTCGTTGACCGCTCCAGAAAACGTAGGCAAGTCGACATGACGCGGCCTTGGCCGTGCCATCTTTTCCAATGTAGCTGCCAAATATTCGATGCTACTTCTCGTTCGTGTTGGAGTTGGCGACCTTGCTCGCTCTGTTTCGAAACGCCGCTGTTTTGGTTCTTCTCGTCGTGGCTCCTCCCCCCGTTGAGTGACTGGATTTTGTATCAGCCACTCTTTGACTTTTTGTAGTGGCTCTTCTTTGAAGAGAGGTTTCGCTTGCTCCTCTTCTTCCACACTTTCCTCGTCTTCGATCACCGATACTTCCGCGGCTAAACGCATCTTCACGAGGTCGGCTTCCATTTCGAACTCGTGCCTTTTAATCGCGGCCAATTTCTCAGCTGCCTCTAATTCTGCCAGCCGTTTTCTCGTAGTCGCACTGACGTTCGAACGATGCGACCTGTTTGATTTTGCCGGCGACGTCTTGCGTTTTTTGTCACCCGCTGCACTAGTTCCGATCGCTTCTGTTAATTGTGAAGCCAGCCGATCTGAGGAGATATTCCTTAACCGATCTAAGGAGTCGTTCCTCAGTTGTCCCCTTTCGACCGCTTGGACACGACGTTTTTCTTCTATCTCTGCTGCGTCACCCTGACTTCTTGTAATAACCATCTCGAAGCGCGTTCACTAATTATCGTCAAGGATGCCCTGACCGACGATCTTGAAAATCACGAAGTAAGTACTGACACTTGTTTCAGAGATTCACCTCCAGCGGGGTCTAGGATCGGTGAGACCGGTGAATTCTGACCGTTGCGAATGTACGACGTGATCTCTCGGTTTTGTCCCCTGGGACGTCCCCTTCGGGTTCCTAGATCTGAAAATATCTGTTTGTTTCTTCAGATCTGAAAAAATCTTTTTATTTCTTCAGATCTGAAAAGATCTGTCTGTTTCTTCAGATCTGAAAAGATCTATTTGTTTCTTCAGATCTGAAAAGATCTATTTGTTTCTTCAGATCTGAAAAGATCTATTTAGTTCTTCAGATCTGAAAAGATTTATTTGGTTCTTCAGATCTGAAAAGATCTATTTAGTTCATCAGATCTGAAAAGATCTTTTTATTTCTTCAGATCTCAAAAGATCTGTTTGTTTCTTCAGATCTGAAAAGATCTATTCGTTTCTTCGTTTCGATCTTTTCAGATCTGAAGAACTAAATAGATCTTTTCAGATCTGAAAAGATCTATTTAGTTCTTCACTGCACGCAAATTTCGATGGTTTCTTTTTCTTGATCCGTCTCGTAGGATCAGACTGTAATGGACTGTATTGGTATAATATTTCTCTTCTGTATCAAATCTGAAGTATTCGGTATTCTGTAGGAATTGAAAGTAAACGCCTTCTTCTATGTACAATATATTTACAGCACGAGATCAGGAGCGATAATGTCCCTGTCTCGAGAATCGTCTCCTTATATATAATTTGGGCGCTACCATCGGAGCCGATGAGGCACCGGATTGGCGGAGCGCCTGACCAATAGAATTACAATATTATTATTTACATGTTCTTCATATCTTAAAACTATTTACAAACAGAGTATTTGCACACTAGCACTTTCACCTTTCAAGATCGCCGTCCGTAACAATATGCAAGGGTGAATCTCACCCCTTCATCCCCACTGTAGGAGATTCAAGTTATAATCAAATGGAAGCTTAGATGGTAGCAGATTTTTCCAGAAAATTTCATTCTGATATAAGATCGACTTCGACTGAAAAAGTGCAAAAAATATATTCAAGGGTGAATTTCACCACTTCATTCCCACTGTAAGAGATTCAAATTGATATCTAATGTTGTATGGTAGCAGATTTTACATTTCATGCTGATACAAGATCGATTTCGACTAAAAAAGTGCAAATAACAGATGCAAGGGTGAATATCACCCCCTCATCCCCACTGTATGAGATTCGAAATGATATCAAATGAAAACGTATATGAAAGCAGATTTTTCCAGAAAATTTCATTCTGATACAAGATCGACTTCGACTGAAAAAGTGCAAAAAACGATGCAAGGGTGAATTTCACCCCCTCATCCTCACTGTAGGAGATTCGAAATGATATCAAATGAAAGCTTATATGGAAGCAGATTTTTCCAGAAAATTTCATCCTGATACTAGATCGACTTCGACTGAAAAAGTGCAAAAAACCGATTCAAGGGTGAATTTCACTCCCTCATCTCCAGTGTAAGAGATTCAAGTTATTATCAAATGAAGGCTTATATGGTAACAGATTTTTCCAGAAAATTTCATTCTGATACAAGATCGACTTCGACTGAAAAAGTGCAAAAAACGATGCAAGCTTGAATTTCACCCCCTCATCCCCACTGTAAGAGATTCGAAATGATATCAAATGAAAGCTTATATGGAAGCAGATTTTCCAGTAAATTTCATTCTGATACAAGATCGACTTCGACGAAAAAAGAGCAAAAAACGATGCAAGGGTGAATTTCACCCCCTCATCCCCACTGTAAGCGATTCGAAATGATATCAAATGAAAGCTTATATGGAAGCAAATTTTTCCAGAAAATTTCATTCTGATACAAGATCGACTTCGACTGAAAAAGTGCAAAAGACGATGCAAGGGTGAATTTCACCCCTTCCTCCCCACTGTAAGAGATTCGAAATGATATCAAATGAAAGCATATATGGTAGCAGATTTTTCCAGAAAATTTCATCCTGATACAAGATCGACTTCGACTGAAAATGTGCAAAAAATCGATTCAAGGGTGAATTTCACTCCCTCATCGCCACTGTAAGGGATTCAAGTTAATATCAAATGAAAGATATATAAATTGGTGAGGGGTATGACGGGGAGATGTTCAGTGAAAGGCTAGATTTCTTTCTCTCGTCTACAAAACATATAATATTTAAACAATTACAACAAACCACACAGCAGCAGTTCCCACCGAATTCTGAGAGAGAAACGCCCTCTTATTAGCATGACCAGTATGGTCTTGAATCTTGCAGTTGTTAGAGCAATTCGGTGATATACATGCCAAAACGTTCTTCTTAAATTTACAAATAATAATCTTCATGAAACAACAATATTTTAATGTATTTTTTCCTACGAAAGTTCGGTTCTACTTGGAAGTAAAAATATGCACACATGTGACAAGGCGAGAGGAAACGTCTGTGGCGTGAATGAGGTTGACGTTTGTGAATCTACGACATTTTTCTTTTTCTTCGTGAAGTTAGGCTGTGAAATTATTTCTTCTAAGATCTTGGTATTTATCATGATGAATTAGAAAATTGTAGATGCTACTGATATTCTTAATGTCCGATCTGTAGTTAACCACATTCTCCAAATTTTTCTTTATATGAAACATTTCAAGAAAGGTTCTTTTTCTTTAGTTCTTTTCTGTTTCTAAAATTTGGATGTTATTGAAATTCATCATGTGTTCTTTGTCATGACAGTGTTGAGCCAAAGCACAACCTTTTCCAGGATGTTTGATGTCACTTTTATGTTGTGCCTTCCGTTTTTTAATTTGTTGCGACGTTTGCCCTATATACGATAGATGGCAGTGGGCACAAGGAACTTTGTACACTACATTAGATGTCTTTTCTAGGCTGAATTTATCTTTTGTTTGAGAGAAAATGTTACCAATTTTAAACTCGTTTTTTACCGCAATCTTTACATTGCCACTTTTGAATAATTTTATTATTGAACTGGTTACCAGTGGGATGAGTGGGAATGCAACGAAAATTAATCCTCTTTCTTCCTCGTCAGTGGCTATCTCCATGGTCCCATCCGGCATACCGTTCCGGATAAGACTGTCTCCGTTGTTAGGTGTTATGTGTGTTGTTAAATTAAACCCTGTAGATTCCTCTGCTTCCTCCAGCTCATCGTCTTGAGAGGAAATCTCACCCTCATGTGCTGTTATCTGTTGTGTTCTTTCTACAGATGTCAACTCTCTAGTCCCACCTGGCATGCCATTCAAGGTGGGACCATCATCCCCCTGCTGTGTAATTAATCTGTCCACATTCATATCCGAGACCTCCCTGGACTCACTCAGGATACCCCTCCGGATGAGACCTTCCTGTATGTTTGTTGTGTGTTGGTATGGAGTACTGAAAATCAGTTTGCTTGTGGAGCATCTAGGGAAACCGTTATTTAGCATCAGTGTCTTTAGTTTATTCAGGTTATCTTTAATAAAGGAGATGTGTGAGATTTTGCTGATGCGATTCTTTAAATTAAGTACTAAATTAATTTTTTATTTTATTGGGTGATTTGATGCAAAGTTGATATATCTACCTGAACTACTAGGCTTGGTGAACCAGTTAGTTATGATTTTATTATCCGGTGTTCTTACAAGTCTTGTGTCAAGGAACGGTACTGAATTATCCGTTTCATTCTCAATGGTAAACTTGATATGTTCGTCAAAGCTATTAAAACGTTCTAGGGTTGATTCGGCCAGGTCCTTAGGAATGGCGGTTACAATGTCATCCACGTATTTTTTAATGAAGGGGAGGGTTGGTAAGATGCGGTCTAGTAGGTAATCCATCACCATCCTTGCAATGGCAGCGCTGTGCTCTGCTGCCATGGGAGTGCCAAAAGTTTGTAGGTAAAACTCCTTGTTGTAGGTGAAGCAATTAGAGGAAAATAAAAATCTCAACATGACAAAAAAGTCTTCTTTAGATATAAATGTTACCCGTGATATGTTGTCCCAGTTATGTTCTACCGCATTCAAAGTTAAGTCTATTGATATATTGCTGTAGAGTGATACAACATCCAAGCTAATGATGACGTAGTCTGGGGGTAGTTGAAAGTCATTGATGAAATCTACAAAAGTGAAAGAGTCCTTGACATAGTACCTGTTGTCGTCCTCCATGCTGTCCGTAAGGATCTGTGCCGTCAGGGCCGATAATTTGGTAATGGGGGTGTTGATACTAAAAATAATTGGTCGCAAGGATAGTACTGGTTTATGTACCTTTGGGAGGCCATCAAATCTGGCTGGGACTGCACTGTAATTAAACATAGTTTCACCCTGCTGCTCGTTTATGTATTCCCTTCGGATGAAGTGCTTTATCATGTTGTTGGCCTTAGTTTGGAAAGACGATGTTGGATCCCTGTTAAGTTTTCTGTAATATCTTTCATCTGACAATATCTCCAGCGCCAAGGAATGGTAACGTTCCCTGTTCATCGCCACTGTTACATTACCTTTATCAGATTGCAAGATTAGCAGATTTGGCTGGTTTTTGAGGAAATTCTTGCAATAGTAATATTCCGCCTGAAATGCATTATTAATGCTCATGTTATTAAGCATGGGGTTTTATGCAGACATCAAGCGACAGTTCAGCAGCAGGATATGCCAGCAGCTGAAACTATGGGCCAATCACAACTTGAAGCTGGCCTCACTTAGAAACAGAAGAATTTTTCTTTTGGAATGTAGACGACAAGGTTTGACACCCAGGCACATCAAGGACAAAATAAATTCACTCTATGGATCAATCTCATGTTCAGATTCTGTAAGGCAAGCCGAGAGGATGCAGGTTAGAATTGTGAATCAAATAATCAAATTCGAAATAAGAACAACTATAAAGAACACACTAGCGTTAGAGAGGGATTTGATCCGAAGGTGGGAGCTTTTGGCTGTCTCCCTACCTCTTGATATACTTGAAAGATTTAAGCAATTTCAGAACATAAAGTACAATAGTAAATTTGAATCAATTAAAAGTAACAACCTTATGAAAATACAATCACCAAATCAAAACTGTCTTGACAGGGCCAAAGCCCAGCCTCAATGGTTCAAAAATATTAGCGACATTAGTATTCCCAATCGAGTAGAACGTTTTCTTGCCTTGGGACCTAAATTTTGTATAGAGATCCCAAGGAGAGAAGTATCTATTCAGAAACTGCTAGCGAACATTGAACAACTAATCACACTCAAAAAAACCAATTGTCACGAAGCTGATAATGTCCTCAGATCATTGTCCGCGAATATAGTTACCAACTACTTACTTAATATCATGAGCATCAATAATGCATTTCAGGCGGAATATTACTATTGCAAGAATTTCCTCAAAGACCAGCCAAATCTGCTAATCTTGCAATCTGATAAAGGTAATGTAACAGTGGCGATGAACAGGGAACGTTACCATTCCTTGGCGCTGGAGATATTGTCAGATGAAAGATATTACAGAAAACTTAACAGGGATCCAACATCGTCTTTCCAAACTAAGGCCAACAACATCATTTCATCAATGACTTTCAACTACCCCCAGACTACGTCATTATTAGCTTGGATGTTGTATCACTCTACAGCAATATATCAATAGACTTAACTTTGAATGCGGTAGAACATAACTGGGACAACATATCACGGGTAACATTTATATCTAAAGAAGACTTCTTCGTCATGTTGAGATTTTTATTTTCCTCTAATTGCTTCACCTACAACAAAGAGTTTTACCTACAAACTTTTGGCACTCCCATGGGAGCAGAGCACAGCGCTGCCATTGCAAGGATGGTGATGGATTATCTACTAGACCGCATCTTACCAACCCTCCCCTTCATTAAAAAATACGTGGATGACATTGTAACCGCCATTCCTAAGGACATGGCCGAATTAACCCTAGAACGTTTTAATAGCTTTGACGAACATATCAAGTTTACCATTGAGAATGAAACGGATAATTCAGTACCGTTCCTTGACACAAGACTTGTAAGAACACCGGATAATAAAATCATAACTAACTGGTTCACCAAGCCTAGTAGTTCAGGCAGATATATCAACTTTGCATCAAATCACCCAATAAAACAAAAAATTAATTTAGTTCTTATATATATATATATATATATATATATATATATATATATATATATATACATCCTAGTGCTGATAGACGTCCCGTAAAATCCAGGCTTTTGGGGTCCATCAGAAATAACGGGGTTCTCGCAAATCTAATGATGTATATGATGAAACGAGTTGTTGTAGGTTCTAGTGTCGTACTCAGTTTTTCTCATTCACCAATTTTTTTTCCAGTCACTTCAGTGCTATCTCACGTCCGTTCATGTTCATAAGAGTTGACGACCGAACGTATATATTATGTATACCCCACGTTTTTTAGACGACCAACAGCGTTGCCATTTAACGTCTGCACCTATTCTCTCAAATGCATTCAGTGAGTTTATTCAATCATGAACACATGTTAATTCCTTTCATATTACGCGAACTTAACCTTCAGGAGCTGGCGCTCATAGCTGGTACATGAGGGCTGTCGCGCGGAGTGAGAGTCCCTATGTTTTTTTCCAATATCTCTTCAATATTAGATATCATTCAAATCAGTTTTTTTCAAAAAAGAAACATTATCGCTCAAATTAAAAAAATAATATCAAATGAAATATTTTCGAATTTGTATTATCATACATGAAATCGAAAATTTCAAATATAAAATAAACTATCACTCAAAAAGGTCTATTTTTTCATATTATATCGAAAAATTATTGATCGTTAGCAGTATGTGAGAGTAGCTATAGATAGCCGAACATCTTTCTCAACTTGGCTCTGAATAAATTTAGTGTACCACAGGAAAGCATCCTCGGAGTATTATTATTTTTGTTAATGATTAATGATATATGTGAGGTTGCAGATTCGATTGAATATGCAGAGTCGACCAATTTTGTGAATGATTCGAATTTCTTAATAGCGAAATGTGATATTAATGATCTACAGCTGAAATGAGAGGAATCCAAGAATGGCTATCGCTGAAAAAATTCATTCTGAATGAAAATAACACTGATGTAGTTGTTTTTCGATCTTACGGATCAAAAGATGACCAGCCAATGATGATGAATTATTCTGGTGAGGATAAAGTAAGAACTTCGAAGTTTACCAGTTTTCTGGGGGTCGTTAAAGATGAGTTTCTGCAATGGTCAAATCATATAGAGGACCTTCTGAATAAATTGAACAAAGTATGTTATGCCATGAGAATAATGAATAAATACATTCAAGATGATACGAAGAGGATAATATATCTCGAAAGGATTGAATTCACAAGCGGCTTGTGTTTGTTTTGATTCAAATTAGAATTCAACGGCAGTGATCTTGTGAACTTTGTAATTTTGTTATGAGGCATATTCGGGAATGAAATGGATAAATCAGACGAAAAAAACGATGCGTAGATATTGTGGATTCGATATTAAGGAATGATTATGGCCAGTCCAATTTCAACACGACCTAGGCCAAATTTGATTGCTTTGAGATCAATCGAAAATAGTCAAAATGGAGGTTTAAATTTTATTCGGTATGATACATTGTCCTACCTAACAAGGAATAATACTCAATTTCTTGCTGGACAATCAAATATATTCATAATTTTTATTTCATTGAAAAGAATTATTAATATATGCCACTCCTTCTCATATCCAAAAAAAATCAATTTATTTACCGAGAAAAGTTGAATCCAAAGCTCCTAAAAATGTTAGCCTTCTCGGTTTGAATGACAATGAGCTATCACTATAACAATAGTTTTATCATAATATCCATCTAGGTATATGTATATGGACGTCAAAAAATCTGCTCATGAAAATTTAAACGTGATGGACTGGCCATCAAAATAGCTGAGTTTGTACTAATTATTTGTATATAGGAGAAGGTAGACGGACCTCTTAGATAAGTCAATTTTTTTCATTCGTTCCCCTTTTTCTGTTGAAATATTATTTGGGGTGTGGTACAGGTCACTTTGACTATATTTTTTCAAGTTCATGAATTGTACTCAGGAAGAAATTAGCAAGTTCATATTAGAGTATTCCGTAGACTACCGTTTGGCTTTGTCAATATTCCGAGACTGAAGCCGAAAATTAAACCTTCGAAAATCCATAGCCTACTTGACGCCGAATTTTCTAGAACGCTCGTGTTATAACCAATGTAAGCAATGAATGATTATTATTATTATTATCAATATGCCCTTGATACAACCTATGAATTTCTAAAAAAAATTAAAACATTTTGCACGAATATACGAATAAATAGGTATTGCAATTTTCTAGAACCTAAGACGAAAATCGAACTACCTATTAACATGAAATTTCCGTATCTCGGCTGCAATGATACGTGTTGCTATGAAGCATTCTCGAAAGATAGTGTGAGGTTTTCTTTTAAAGATGTAATTGCGATTATTAAGTTCTTTGGAATTCATTCAATGTTTAATCCTTAGTACATCTATGATAAGTCTCAAAGTTGTTCTTCGATGTGATATTTTTTGGTATTCCCTGCGACTCTCTGTTACTTTACTGGTTGACTGGGATATGGACATACAAAAATCGGCTCATCAAAATCAATCTCAATAGCAAGGACGTCAAAAAGACGGATCCCTCTATTAGGTCGATTTCAATGATACCAGATCTTTCGAAGAATTTGTCTGTATCAGTATTCATGAAATTTTCAATAATAATCAATCAATTGAGGAAATAAATAAAAAAATAAAATAAATAAAAATATTATTGATATGTGAATACTGCTGGATATCTCATTCGAATGATGAGCAACCATTGAATATTTCGATAGAATTTTTTTGCGTAATCGCTGCCTTAGCTAGTGTGTTCTTCGGTTCATCTCAAAAAGTAGTTGATACAGATTAGATCTCCCCTGCCTCTCAATCACTTCGGATCTATATTTCAGGAACCAATCTTAGGGCCGATATTATAAACGTGTAGACCGAGAATTGGAATTCAATTTCAGCTTGAAAACCAATTTTGTGAGCTTAAACTTGTCCTCAAGTAGAGGATAAATCTCAATTCTCGGTTGACATGTTTATAATAATGATAATAATAATAATAATAATAGTTCTTCTTGAAAATGTAGGTATATGAGAATAATGGATTCTTTTATAATGCATGACAGATGATATATTAATCAGGGCTGAGATTTTAATTGTGAGACAAATACCAGTGTTTTCAAACATTGGTTCCATCCCACACAGGTCTACGCCCCTTTCTCTCGCTTATGTATAATTGAAGTTTGAAGTTGAAAACATCGAAGTGAAAAATTTGAGATTAATAATCCTCGTGTTCCAGTGGTAGTGTACAAAAGCGATCCGAAACGTTTCGACCGTATTACATAAAATATTTGGTAGAAAGAAAAGTTCGTGAGCCATATTCCCTAACAAAAATCATGAGTTATCAAAATCTTCATGAAATTTTTCCCAGTTTTGATACTGCACGATAAAAAAGTATTTTTCATGGGAAATCAAGTATTTCGCATATTTCGCATCATGACTTCGTCAAGTGATGGAGAATATTAGGAAATGGAGATCGAGGACAATGGCGAATGGAAAAAAGTACGTTTCAAACGAAAGAGAAACAGGGACCCGAATTCTCCAACAACACTAAATCCAAACAAAAGATTGTCAACATCTGCGAGCCAATCTTCACAGACAAGAATTGAATTTCCACTCATAGCTGATAAAACACATATGAGTAGCAGAAGAAATTATCAGCCAGCTGGAGGGAATCCCGGTGAATATATATCTAATATTAATTATAAACATACAGGGATTAGATCCCATGATAAAATTCATAACAAAAATACAGGTCACAAACATAATAACTTCTCTCAACAAATGTTCAACAAAATAAATAAATACTTCAAACATATATTCTATATTACAACAACTGAGGAAATTTCGAGAATACGGATGGTGGATATTTGGACGGTGCACTATCCACAAAGCAGAGACATTTTAATAAAAACAAAAAAAGGTTTCATTATCAAAACGGATAATGATAAATCTGAAATAATCGAAACGCTGAATTTATTGAAAAATCAAAACAAAATAGCAACCTTCGAAGAAACCAAAGAATCTATCAAACCACCTTCAACCAAAAACAACACACACTCTTACTCAGTTGTAATCGGTCAAGTAGATCAAGATATAACTGATGAAGAAATTAGTAATGAACTGAAAAATAAACAAATAGAACACCGATTCTGCAAAAGAATCACTTCCAGAGCTACAGGAAAACCAACGTCATTAATAAGAATAATAACAGCTTGCGTTACAACATTCGAATATTTACTACGAGAAGGCTTCTTCTACAAATGCAGGCATTATCCTGTATACTCTAGTTTACCTCCACAACCTTTACCTGTTCCATGCGCAAAATGCTCCCTTTTCACGCATATAACAGAAAATTGCAATACACCTCTACAATGCGATAAATGCAAGGGCAATCACAGAACCAATAACTGCACATCTCCGCTTCCACCAACATGTAAAGCCTGCGGTTCCCAAGAACATGAAGCTTGGTCAATGAAATGTCCTAAAAGACCAATTCAACCTATATCAGGGATACCAAATGTGAGAATAAAATCCAACAATAAAAGATCCTCAGAATTGAACAAACGTATCACAAATAAGAGTAGAATTCACACCCCATATACTAAACATGACTTCATTATAGACACATATATAAATAAATTGAACAATCCGAAAAACACAAATAGACAAGAGCTCATAATGAAACTCAAAAAAAGATTCATAGAGAGTCACAATATTGATACAACCGCAATATTCTCAGGAAATAACGTTTATATTCTGATGTTCGATCTTCAAAAAGACAACCCCAATTCACCAACTGAACCAAAGGAGGGCACACAAATCCATTACAATGTATAGTACAATTAAGCTTTTATACGCCAACATAAATAGCTACAGTGAAAAACGACATCTAATCAACCACTATATAGAAAACAATGATATAAAATGCACACTATTTGTCGAAACTAAAGCCAAACCACATCAGTCACTAGAATACAGAGATTGGACAATACTCAAAAAATATGGAAACATTTTGAACAGAAATGTAAGAGGCGGTAGTTTAATACAAGCCAGCAAAGAAATCAAACTAGGTAAAGCAAACCCTCCATCCATAAACAACCCGGCAAATGACACCTTACACTGTACTATACCTTTCGTTGATGACAAATTACACATATTTTTATCATATATACACCCAAATTCAATTATCGAGGAAAACATTTTCATCAAGGCGGTGCAATACAAGTATGTAATTATAATAGGAGACTTCAACATTCATACTAACACAAAGAAAAAACAATTACAACAATTTTTAGCAAACAGTTCCTTCACTCAAATCTGGACTCCACCCACCTTCCTAATGGACAATAATCCTGACTCAACACCGGACATCATTTTATGCACAGAGAACATAAAGAACCATTTAAGTGCATCTGTTATCCCGGATTTGACATCAGATCACCTAGCAATTGAATTGATCTTAGACTGCATAACACAAGTAAACACCTCACCCGAAACAAAGAGAAAAAACTATAATCTATGCAATATACAAAAAGTCAACGAGGAACTAATACTATACATATCCCAAAATATACACACCACACCTACCAGCATATCAGAATTTTTGGAAACTTTATCACAATTGATCGAAAAATATAGTCCCACCACAAAACAGAAATATTTCTTACATACGCTTCCTCCATACATACTCAGGATGATCAAAAAGAAAAAACAATTATACAGAGAAATGAAACAAAACACAGACTCGACACTCAAACAGAAATATAATAGATTGAACAAAAATATACAAGCTATGATCATACAATACAAGTCCCATCAATGGTTAACAACCTGTCAAAATATTAATGAAAAAAGGGGCCGTAACTATTGGCAGGAAATAAAAAAATTGTCAAGGTATAAACCATCAAAAAAAATAAAAAACATAAATCTGAACAATAAAAATATTTATGATGAAACAGAAATAGCGGAAGCCTTCAAACAACATTTTGAACAACATTACAAGGAAAACCAGAACAATAATTTCGACCTTCTATTCAAAAATAGAATTGACAGAGAGATAGAAGAAATGCTGAAAAATCTAAAACAATTTGATGTACCTGAAATAACAGAAGAAGAATATAATGAGATACTTTATACTGGAAAAAATACAACACCTGGACATGACAATGTTTCAAGAAATATACTTACAAAATTAGACACAAAAATACACGATCACATATTAAAAATTTTCAACTATTGTCTCAAAAATGGAGATTACCCCCAACAATGGAAAAAAGGTTACATAATACCCATACCTAAACCAAACTTAAATCAAAAACTAATATCAAATTATCGGCCGATAACACTTTTGCCAGTGATAGGCAAGGTATTCGAGAAAATTGTAGCAAGACGTATAGAAGAAATGGTGGAAAATAATATTCCCGCATATCAGTTTGGATTTAAAAGAAAAAACTCGACAATCCACCCCCTAGTAGTTCTAACGTCAAATGTTCAAAATAGCATGAAGAAAGGGTATAGTTCTGCGGCAATTTTAATGGACATCACGAAGGCCTTCGACAGTGTTTGGCAAAATGGGGTAATATACAAAATGAGTGAATTGAAAGTTCCTGATTATTTACTGAAAATAGTGGAAAGGTTCATGAAGGATAGAAATATTCAAATAAAAATCAATAATTCTCTATCGGACATGTTCACTACAGAACAGGGTCTCCCTCAGGGTTCACCCCTATCACCTATTTTATATAACATCTTTAGCTATGATATGTACAACTATGATCTTACCGACAAAAAGCTTATAAATCCACAACGATATATTCTACAATTTTGTGATGATACCGCCTTGATTACACACAGCAAAACATTGAAACATGCAATGGAAAATCTCACAAGGCTGACGGAAAAAATCATTGAATGGATGAAGAAATGGCGAATCGCACTCAACCCAACAAAAACACAATTTATTATATTTGGACATAAAATATCAAATACTTCTCCCACAATGAATATTTTACAACACACAATTACACCTAAAACATCGGCCAAATATTTGGGAATCACATTGGATGGCAAATTAAATTTTAAACTTCACACACAAAATATGAAAAGGAAAATTATAACTAGATCCAAACACTTCCGATCATTGACATAGAAACGGGAAGGTATTAGTTTGAAGACTGCTACAAATATTTATAAGATGATATGTCGACCTATATTAGAATATGGACATCACTTATTAATCAATGCAAGAAAACCCACATTGAGGAATGTTGAGGTAGCCGAGAGGACAAGTCTAAGAATTCTTACCAAAATAAGACACCCCAGTAACCCATTATACAACCCATCGAATATAATGCTGTATGAGGAAACCAAAATAGAACCAATTCAAACCAGATTTCAAAGACTGAACAAGAAATTTGCTGACAACCCGAATAACCTCAACATAATTGAACCTTTGATTAGTATAGACCACAACCAGAGAAGTAAACGGAAATATCCTATTAAAATCCTAGCTTCTGAACTTCAAGAATTAAGAAATTAAACTTTCCCTCTTAACTCTTTTTTTTTTTATTAATTTAATAGGTGTATTATATTGGATTTTTCATTTTTTTTTTCAATATGGAAATGTATATTTTATTAAACAGAATACTTGTTAATAATATGTAATTATATTGTAAATGGGCAGAAAGACCTCGGTCGTTAGCCTATTGGTATACCCAATAAATATTATTATTATTATTATATTATTATTCAAGTATGAATATGTTGATTATGTCAAAAAATACGTGGAATTGAGATGATCAATAGCAGTGTTCTTTGTTTTTATCGACGTCTGAAGCGCTTCATCCGTATTTCAGCGATGAATGTATCCCCACATAGGATTCCCCATTTTCGATCATAATCCAAAATATTCCCTGAAAAAAATTTGTATGGCAAACCGGAAAGTTCAATGAAAAAAAGATTTATTATATTCCATAACTCGAGGCTTTATGAAGATCGCCGTCAAGCAAGCCAGTAAATACATCCTAATATGCTTTCCTTCTTGACGGTCATCAGACGAAGATATCTGTATTCACAAATGGGGGAAGCGAAAACCGAGGTCATGCAAATGAAACAGAGTTTTTTCATATAAACAAGTATAAGAGACGTCTAGTAATCGCACCGTATAAAAATGATTATGAGACTATGTTGCCAAACCTCATGTCGTCTTATGCTCTTAATGTGAAATAGAGAGAACGTATATATCATATACGCAACTAGTGGTAGTCAGCGCCTCTATCGTGCCTTGGTTGAACTGAAATATACGGTTTTGTACAAGATGAGAGTATCTGACGTCATCGGCGAAATTTGGCATAACGACTCAGGACGTTCCATGACGTCGAAAAACACTGAAAATTTCTCAAGACAATCCGACGTCCGTATATCGGACGTCAGATTGCAAGCGGACGTCGAAATGATGGTAAATTGGCAATGTATGGCTCTCCAAAGGCGGTTTGCTGTATATATATATATAATAAGAAAGGTTTTAAGGGGTATGGGAATTGATCAGTCTGCAGTTAGATCACTCTTTTTTATTTCATAAGGCCAACGTTTCGATCGCAATGCCGATCTTCTTCAGGGCTCTAAAAAATATATTACATTTGAAATGGACACGTGGTATTTTTTATAAAACACAATCAAACCTCAATTGTTATATATATATATATATATATATATATATATATATACAGTGGAACTTCCCTATAACGAATACGCTAAATCCGCAAAAAAATTTCGTTATACAGAAATTTCGCTATGCAGAAATTTTCTTTATTGTGTTAAGTGTCAAAAAAAGCAACGTTTTCTTGCATTTTTTCTTCATTTGAATACATTATACATAATTTACTTAAGCACTTCCTTCTAGACATTTTCGCACTACTTTTTTCATTAACGATCTGAGCAAAACTGAAAACTGAACAATCTGTATAGCCTCCTGTTTCAGAAGGAACTCTCCGTCCGCCGTAATGAATTAGTTTATGATCGGGATTTATTCCCTACGTCCGACAGAATTACGGAAAAAACCATCCCTAAGTATACTCTGGGAAAAACCTTCTTACCAATACGCATTTAGAGAGTGATTTTCTTGGAATAATTCGTTATAGAGAGAATTCACTTCGTTTTAGAGGGTGTTTTTAACAGGGTATTTGGATTCAAGGTGCAATGACAGATACGAAATTCGTTGTACAGAGAAATTCGTTGTAGAGACGTTCGCTGTAGGGAAGTTCCACTGTATATACAGGGTGAGTCGGGAGGAATGGACCAAACTTCAGGTGTGTATTCTATAGCTCGAAATAATATAAAAAAACTCATATGTTGTTATCCGATTTTCATTTGTTCTCAAACTATAGCGTCATTATGAAAAACAACATTTTCTATATTGAAATGGTTTCATTACTCGTATGTGAGCGGTCGAGTTAACATCGTATCTCGAACGTTCCATTTGAATAGTCATTTAAGTGTTGCATATTAAAATTTCTAATACTGAAAATTTCGGAGATCGTGTATATGGTTGTGAAGCTGAAGATTCTTCTGAAAGTAAGCTGATTAAATCTATAAAAAATAATGACAGTCTGTCGAATTTGTAAACAAGCCATAACCAGAAGGAGGCCGGGTATTGTTTGTAGTGGTTTTTGTCAGGATCATTATCATGCCAACGGTATATGCGGCGATGTTACGAAGAATCAACTCTCCGTAATCAGGAGCCTGCCCGGTACAGGATGGAGCTGTGTGTCGTGCCGAGCGCGATCTTCGGCCGAGGACGACGTTCATCTTTCGACGCCGACTTTGTCGACGGCGAGCCCGGACCGCCGTTCACAGGCTGGTCGCGCCGGACTAGCACCAAACGTGGGTTTGCCTCGGGACGAGGCCGACTGTGCGGGCGAACTTCCAATGGAGACGGATGCTCCTGCAGCAATTAATCGTTTAACTTTGGAAATACGAGGCCTTCGTGAGTCAGTGAATTTTTGTTCAGATAAGATCTCCGATTTCGAAGCTAAAATAGCCAGATTTGGCGAAATGATCAATAGAGTGTCCAAGTTAGAAAAAGAAAATGAGTCCCTGAAAAAAGAAGTGTCTTTTCTCAGTTCAAAAATTAATAATATCGAACAACATAACCGTTGCAACAATGTAGAGATACAAAATGTTCCCGAAAAATCTAATGAAAATATATTGCAGTTGATGTCCGAAATTGGTTCTCAAATAAATTGTCCACTGGACCCTTCATCTCTGGACTATATAACTCGTGTTCCTACCCATATTGCCGATAAGCCCAAAAACATCATAGTAAGATTTGTGTCTAAAATTAGGAGAAATGATTTTTTGGCCGCGTATAAGGCTAAACGTCTTGCAAATGGCGAATCAAAGGCTGGCTTGAGAATTGATGGTATTGCGGAGAGACTATATGTGGGTGAGCATTTGACAATAAATAACAAACTGTTGCATAAGGAAGTACGCAAGGTTGCTCGCGATAAAGATTATAAATATGTTTGGACTCAAAATGGAAACATATTGATTCGAAAAACTGATAATTCCAGGATAATCTACATCAATAATGTATCTGACTTGAATAAATTGTAGACGATGATCGTCTTTATATCTACTAATTTATTTTCAAGAAACAAACCCCTTTTTAATGGCTCTGAGTATATTTTACCAGAATGTTCGTGGACTAAGGTCCAAACTGTGTGAGTTCAAGATTGCCCTTACGGCGAATAATCACGATATAATATTCATAAGCGAATCGTGGTTAAACGATGATATTTTCGATTCCGAGGTAATTGACGTTTGTGAGTACTCAGTGTTTCGTCGTGATCGTTCTTCAACCGCAAGTTCTAAAAGGGATGGCGGTGGTGTCTTTATAGCGGTTCGTAATAGTCTGAAGCCATCTCTCGTTCCCGATTTTCTAAGTGAGGCTGAGGATATTTGGGTGCAGATTGTGGTCAACAATGTAAAAGTATTTATGTGCTGCGCCTACATTCCGCCAGCGGATATCAATGCTACTACTCAATTTGTTTCAAAACTGTGTACTTTAAAGACTAGATTAGAAAATAACGTTGTTCTGTTGATCGGGGATTTTAACTGCTCCACTGTCTCTTGGGTGTGTAATGATTCCGATAATTCATTGTATCCTATCTGTTACTGCAACTAATTACGTCATCTTATTTAATTCCGAATCGCTTAATCGTTTTAATAAGTTCCACCCAATATAATGTTAATCTCATATTTTCGCGACAACATGTGCTGGAGGATTTGACGGATGTCTTCAGCAGTCAGTATTCATATGGCGCTCGTCCGATGAACTATATGCTAAATTTCTCGAAACTCAACTTCTCTGATTAATTCAAACATCGTATTTTGCGAAAGTGATTATTTTCGCGAGTGAGTGCCACGAAGAAGATTTCAACCCTACTGTGCACCAACAGGTAGGCAGAAGTCGGTACTCCAGCATTCTCTTTACTTTGTATCTTTTCTCTCGATTCATTTTTTTTTCTTTTTCATTTTTTCACGGTCCTTCATTAGTCTACGGCCCTTGTCGTGCCATTTGGTCCTTCGAGCCGGATTTTCGAACCGCGTTTTCAAAATTATCTCGATCAGGCGTTTCGGAATTTCATTCATTCCATCAGCTTAATCTTACTTTAAAAAAAAAAATCTGATAAGATATCGAAGTTAATATTCCGGAATCTTATGCGCATAAACAAATTTCTGTTCATAACCGGTCGCTTCGAACATAACCAAAAGTCAACTCTCACTCTCTGAGACCACAGATGACTTTTGAGGAATTCTGATCTATGTTCATAACCTCTCTCTCAGAACATCAACACAAATAAACTTGCATGTTTTTTTCTGTTGATTTTCACCTTTCTTTTTCTAAGAAATTTAATCTGATAATAATATTAACTTGAATTGTTTCAACTAATTATTGAGTTTGCTCATTCTTTAAAACGTTCAATATCAAAGTACACTCGATTCTCTGCAGTATACCTTGAATAATCATTAAACATGGCATCAAAATTGAAACAACTGAAAGCTCGCCGCCAAATACTAAGTGACGATATCGAAGAAATTTTGACTTTAGCTCAGTCTGCCGTTACTGACGAAAGTCTCCACGTTAGATTCAAATTAAGATTTGAACAACTAGAGGGAATCTTCGATGAGTTCCATCTATTATAGCATCGTCTGAAGAACCTGAATTTGAGACGGAGAAGGTAACAAGAACGGCCTTTATGGACAATTATTTCACCATCAAAACGATTTACGTTAATTTATTTCCTTCAGCTAAAAAGGAAAATAGTAACTCTTCTATCAATTCGCCGAGTGTGAAACTTCCGAAAATAGTTCTACCCATTTTCGATGGTAATTATAAAGAATGGCCTACTTTCTTTGATATGTTCAAAAGTTTAGTGCATGAAAATTCTAACTTGAGTCAGATAGAAAAGTTCCAATATCTCCTTAGTTCACTTTCTTCTCATGCTTTGAGCCTATTAAAAGGATTTCCATTGACTGCTCAAAATTATGAAAATGCTTTTCAAACATTAACAGAAAGGTACCAGAATAAACGACTTTTAGCTAATACATGTTGGAAAGAAATTTATAATGTTCCAAAGCTTCAGAATGATTCATCTATAGCCCTTAGGCGAATCCTAGAGGTTTTTTCGGAAAATTTGTCAGTATTGAAGAATTTAGGTCTACCCATTGATCAATGGGACTTTGTTTTGTTTCATATTCTTATTCAGAAATTAGATTCAGCATCGATCAAACGCTTTGAATTACAAGAGTGTTCAACAGATATTCCTTCATTTGTTAACTTACGAAATTTCCTAACGAATCAATGCATCGCGTTGGAGTCGGCCGCTCTTTCTCTTCCTTCGAGAACTCATTTAGTTTCGAATTCTCAAGTTTCGAAATCCAGTTCTGCCACAATGCATAAAAGAAATTCTGCACTTCTCGTTCAAACACAAAACGAATCAATCAAAAAACAAATAAACTGTAATTATTGCAAGTTAGCACATAATATTTACAAATGCCCATCATTTTTGGAACAACCTGCTCAGGAACGTTTCAAAATAGCAAAAGATAAGAATTGGTGTATCAATTGCCTCCATTCTGGACATCAGATTAAAAATTGTTCGTCAAAATCAAACTGTCGTACTTGCAACGGGAAACATCATACCTTGTTGAACATGCGCAGTAATACGGAAAATAATTCTTCAGCCGAGACGTTTCATTTCAATGCTGCAAACTCATCTGATTCTAATATAGGCTCAGCTCAAGTTTTAACGAATGTTTCTTCAAACTCCACCGTTCTTTTAGCAACTGCTCAAGTCGAAATTCGTGATGCCTGGGGCAGATATCAAAAGGTTCGAGTTCTATTAGATGGTGGCTCTCAAATAAATATAATAACTCAATCGTGTGTCAATAAATTGGGTTTGAAAGCTTGTAATGCTTCACTTTCGATAAATGGAATCGGGGAAAGCTCATCTTCTGCTAATTGTACCACTGAATGTACCATTCGTCCAACCGGTCAAGTAAACCCATCTTTTACATTCGATGCAGTCATAATTCCAAAGATTTGTTCACAGATGCCAAGTTCCTTTATCAATCCTTCTTATTGGAATTGTATATATGATAGGAAATTAGCAGATCCGGATTTTTCAACCCCGAAGACAATAGATATTCTTCTCGGAGCGGATATATTTTCGTTGATACTTCGGCATGGTCGCGTTGAGGGTAATGGTTCAGAACCGACAGCATTGGAAACAGTATTTGGTTGGGTTTTCATGGGGAAGATTGAATCACCTAACACAACAGTTAACGCCTTTCATTTATCCTTATCCGAATCCTGTTTAAATTCTTCATTAAAGAGATTCTGGGAACTTGAAGAAGTTTCAGAGACTGTCGTCGTATCACCAGAAGATCAATTTTGTGAAAGCTCGTTCTCTCAAAGTTATTCTAGAGATGCTTCTGGACGTTATACTGTGGCGTTACCATTTAAACCTGATCTCTCTACAATATCATTTGGTGACACCTATTCTCTCGCATTACGTCGGTTTTTATCTCTTGAACGTAAACTCATAAGAACTCAAACAATTTATGAAGAATACTCCAATTTCATGAAGGAATATTTAGAAAGGGGTCATATGTCATTAGTTTCTACTAGCTCCGATGATGACAGTACCTTTTATATTCCTCATCATTGTATCATCAAGCCAAATAGTCCATCCACAAAGTTGAGGGTTGTTTTTGATGCGTCCGCTCATGTACCGGGTCAGTTATCTTTGAATGATGCGCTATTGATAGGTCCTAAGTTACAAAAGGATTTCATAGTCATTTTGTTGAATTTTCGTGTTCATAAATTCGTTTTCACAGCTGACATAAAACAGATGTATCGTCAAATATTAGTTCAAATTTCACATCGAAACTTTCAAAGAATATTATGGCGGTTTTCTCCTTCGGAGCCCATAAGTGTGTATCGGTTGAATACTGTTACCTACGGAGTCGCACCGGCGCCTTTTCTTGCTCTTCGAACTTTGTCACAGTTGGCTAAGGATGAGGAAGTTCGTTTTCCTAATGCCTCTAGAATATTACTCACTGACATTTATGTCGATGATGTCGTTACGGGATGTGATGATTTAGACGAAGCCAAAACTTTGCAAAAGGAACTTATTTCCTTGTTGAATTGTGGCGGCTTTCAGCTCCGAAAATGGAGTAGTAACAATTCTGAATTACTTTCATCTATACCTTTAGATCATCAATATCAGAATTCTTTGGATTTCGATCTCGATCCGATAATTAAAATTCTCGGTTTGAGGTGGCTTCCTTCGTCGGACGAATTTTCATACCTAGCAGAAACAACTGGTCGGGTATGTACCAAACGAACGATACTTTCAGAACTTTCTCGAATTTTCGACCCTCTGGGTTTTCTTTCTCCGTTTACTTTTCTGGCTAAACATTTGATCCAGCATCTTTGGACATTGGGGTTGCACTGGGATGATACACTTCCAGACGATGTCCATCGTCGCTGGAGTCAATGTAAATTAGAGTTGACCGAATTAGGTAAATTAAAGATACCTCGGAAACTGGCATCGAAACCATTTTATCGTTGCGAACTTCACGGTTTCTGAGATAGTAGTGAGCAGGGTTACGCAGCCGTTGTCTACTTCAAGTTTTTCTATTCTGACGGTTCCATTGACACATCTTTCGTATGTGGCAAATCAAAGGTTTCACCTTTAAAACGAATTTCAATTCCGCGACTGGAACTGTGTGCGTGTCTCTTACTCTCTAAACTCATTAATATGATATCCGCTGTTTACCGGTCGGCATTTACAATCGACAAAATATTTGCTTGGTCCGATTCTATGATAGCTCTTACATGGATTAGGTCCTCTCCTCATCGATGGAAAACGTTCGTGAGTAATCGGACAGCTCAAATTCAAGACTTAGTTTCAACAGAGAATTGGTATCATGTCAAATCAAAAGATAACCCAGCTGACTGTGCTTCACGCGGTCTAACGCCAACCGAATTGTTGAACTGTTCTTTATGGTGGACAGGCCCTGCCTGGCTTCGTTCCGAAAGACTTTCCTTCGCAAACGAAGAAATCGAGAATTCTCTCTGTTCTGTACAAGAAGAAGAACGTCATCTCTGTTTATCAACTGTCATCTCACCCTCGTTCGTAGAAAATTTGCTCTCAAAATTTTCGTCTCTATCCAAAATCCAAAGGGTGGTAGCTTACATTCTCAGATTCGTTCACAATACGAAAAATTCAAAAGCTCGTAAAGTAAACGGATTTTCCTCAATCGATCTCAAAGAAGCACTCCTTTTCATTATTAAACAAGTACAACGATCTGTTTACAAGGAAGACATAGATAATCTATTATCGGGTAATCCTATTTCAAAATCCCTCCGAAAATTAAACCCATTCGTTGGAGAAAATGGTGTTCTCAGGGTGGGCGGTCGTCTGTCATTTTCCGGTCTAGCTTATGATCACAAACACCCAGCTCTGCTTCCCTCATCTCATCGCCTCACTGAACTCCTTATTCAGCATTTTCACAAGATATATCTGCATCCAGGTGCTCAGACTTTACAGTTTCTTCTCACTCAACAGGTCTGGATATTATCAGCCCGAAGAGCTATAAAGAAAGTTATTTCTCGCTGTAATACGTGTTTCAAAGTTAATCCCAAAATGTCTCAGCCTCTCATGGGTAACTTGCCGCCTTTGAGAATTAATCAGCTCAAGCCCTTTCAGTGCGTAGGAGTAGATTATGGTGGCCCATATTACATAACCATGTCTAGATCTCGTGGCTCAAAATCGTTAAAGGCGTACATATGCCTTTTTGTATGCTTCACCACGAAGGCATTGCATTTGGAGTTGGTGTCCGACTTAACTTCCGATGCTTTTCTTGCTGCATTGCGTCGTTTCATTGCCCGAAGGGGTAGATGTACCAACATATTTAGTGATGGTGCAACTAACTTCAAGGGAGCTCATCGGGAGCTTTCAAGTTATATGCAAGACGCTGTGTCGGAAGAGAAAATAGAGTGGAGTTTCAATCCGCTTTCTGGTCCCCATTTTGGAGGCCTTTGGGAATCCGGTATGAAAACTGTCAAATCCCATTTGTTGAGAGTGATCGGTCATCAAATTCTTACTTATGAGGAATTGTACACCGTCCTTACACAGATTGAGTCTGTACTCAACTCACGCCCTCTGTGTCCCCTCAGCAACGACCCGAATGACATCTCAGCTTTGACACCGGGACATTTCCTCACCTTAGCTCCCTTAACCGCTATTCCTGAACCCGATTTATCTAACCTATCTATCGGTCGATTATCACGTTGGCAGCTTTTAACTCGCATCCATCAGGATTTTTGGAAACGATGGCATTTAGAATACCTGAACACACTACAACAACGAAAAAAGTGGTTTAATAGTGACTCATTTCCTTATACCACAGGCACACTCGTCCTGATAAAAGACGATCAAGTTGCTCCTTTACATTGGCGACTTGGACGCATTGAGAAATTGCATCCTGGCGCTGACAAAATTGTTAGGGTAGCTACTGTTCGAACAACTCAAGGTGTACTGCAGAGACCAGTGGTTAAATTATGTCCATTACCACTACAATAATTAAATTATTATAAACATTTTTTTTTTCTTTTATTTTAATATTCGATATCTTTTCAATTTTGTTTGTTTTCTTTTTCATTTTCTCATAAAATATTCTATTTTAGGTGGGCGGTTATGTTACTGCAACTAATTACGTCATCTTATTTAATTCCGAATCGCTTAATCGTTTTAATAAGTTCCACCCAATATAATGTTAATCTCATATTTTCGCGACAACATGTGCTGGAGGATTTGACGGATGTCTTCAGCAGTCAGTATTCATATGGCGCTCGTCCGATGAACTATATGCTAAATTTCTCGAAACTCAACTTCTCTCGATTAATTCAAACATCGTATTTTGCGAAAGTGATTATTTTCGCGAGTGAGTGCCACGAAGAAGATTTCAACCCTACTGTGCACCAACAGGTAGGCAGAAGTCGGTACTCCAGCATTCTCTTTACTTTGTATCTTTTCTCTCGATTCATTTTTTTTTCTTTTTCATTTTTTCACGGTCCTTCGTTAGTCTACGGCCCTTGTCGTGCCACTATCAATGTTGAAAATAAGTATGAAAAACTGATAGATGCCTTCTCGTTCCTAGAATTCATGCAATTTAACAAAGTAGTAAACTCTAACAATAAAATACTTGACCTAGTACTAAGCAACACATATAGAATAAATAATGTGAAACGGAGTGATAGTCCTTTAGTTTGTGAAGACGTCCATCATCCTTCACTAGAGTTTCTGCTGGATTTTAAAGAAGGTAAACACCTGCACAACAGACAACCATTTTTTTATAATTACAAAAGAGCAAATTATAACTCGATAAATGAGTCTATTTCAGATATCCCGTGGCAGAATATATTAAATGAAGGGAATGTCAACGACAATTTAGAAATTTTTTATAAAACTTTGAACGCTATTATAGATACTCATGTGCCGAAGATAAAAATGTATAAAAGTTATCCAATTTATTTCTCAACTGAAACTATGAAGGTTATTAAATGGAAAAATAAATTTCATAAGAGGTGGAAAATTTATAAAAATTTGAGTGATCATTCAAAGTTTGTGCAGATGCGAGCAAGATCAAAGCAATTAATTAAATTAGACTTCAGAAGATATACTTCAATGATTCAGTCGGAGTTGTCAACTAATCCTAAGAAATTTTTCAAGTTTGTCTGGGTAAAAAATAAGAACCACAATTTCCCGAGTACCATGACATATAATGGTACTAACGCAAGTTCAGGCGGTGATATCAGCGAGTTGTTTGCGGAATACTTTAAGGGTGTTTACATGCAACCCAGCTCGGGATATCGAGCGGTGGGAGCACAAGTTGGTTCTGTTCTGAATTGTCCACATGTCTTGAGTGGGATTCATGTGTCGGAGAGTTCGGTCGAGGAAGCACTTGGAAAAATGGACGGGAGTAAGGGAGCTGGGCCAGATCAGCTACCTTCCTTTTTTGTCAAGGCTTGTAGTTCGTCTTTGAAAGTCCCATTAACTATTATTTATAATAAATCATTGAGTTCTGGTATATTTCCGAATATCTGGAAGGTGGCATGTATTGTCCCCATTCACAAAAGCGGAGTTAAAAATTTGGTTTCTAACTACAGACCCATAAGTAAACTTTGTATATTCGAGAAAATTTTCGAGAGTTTGGTCTATCCACATTTGTTGTACATTGTGAAAACACAGATTATACCGGAGCAGCACGGATTATTTGGGGGTAGGTCGATCGAGACGAATCTCGTGAACTTTGTGGAGTTCCTCCATAGTGGACTTGAGCAACGTGTCCAGGTAGATGTCGTGTATGCGGATTTTAGCAAGGCGTTTGATAAGATAAATATAGAGTTGCTGATCCTGAGGCTTGAAGAGATGGGTGTGTGTGGGGTTCTGTTGCGTTGGTTTCAATCTTATTTGAGAGATAGGTTGCAGTATGTTTCTGTTGAGGGCTTCAAATCCGAATCATTTCATGTAAATTCTGGAGTGCCTCAAGGTTCACACCTGGGGCCTCTACTATTTATAATTTTCATTAATAATATTGCGAAATGTTTTGATAAATGCAGGTTCCTGCTTTATGCAGATGATCTGAAAATTTTCAGTGAAATTAACAACCTACAAGACTGCTTTAACCTTCAAGTGGAGCTCGATAAACTAACAATGTTTGCACATGAAAATGACTTGTTTTTCAACCTATCCAAGTGTAGTGTAATTTCTTTTACTCGCAACAGAACGGTCATACATTACCCATATAGTTTTGATGATACGATATTGGCAAGAGTCTGCAAAATCAAAGACCTTGGTGTGATTTTCGATTCAAAACTCTTGTTCGATGCACATATTGACTTTGTCTCTAACTCCTGTAATAAAATGTTGGGATATATTATGAGGCAGTGTAGATACTTCAACGACAGGAAAGCTATTAAGGCACTATACTATGCTTATATATCCAGCAGATTAAACTTCGCATCTTTGATTTGGAGTCCGCAATACGGTGTTTATATTTCACGGCTGGAGAATATACAAAGAAAATTCTTGAGATTTTTAAGTTTCAAGTGCAACTTTAGGCTGACTCCGGATAACCCTGACAATCACTCTATCCGCCTTCGACATTTTGGAATTATGCGTTTGGAAAATTGTAGGATAATTAGTGATGTTTTGTTTATGTACAAACTTTTTAATGGCTTCTATGAATCGGAAGGCATCTTGCAGGATATATCTCTTAATGCTCCGTCTAGACGTCTTAGACAACATGAAATATTTTGTTTACCATTTAGAAACACAAATTGTGCTAAGAACTCACCCTTATGTAGAATGATTCGTCACTGCAATGTATATAAAGACAACATTGATATATTTTTCCAGACGAGAGGTGCAATTAGAAATCAGTTGAGGAGAATTTTTCAGAACTGAAGTTTGCTTGCTTTTTTTTTTTCTTTTTTTTTTTTTTTTCTTGTTTCATGGTGGCGCTTATGGCTGTATTTTATTTTTGTTTTCATTGTATTTTGTAGAATCTATATTGTAGTTATTCCATCCTATATATAATGTGTAACATTTTTTCTTTCAATCTGTGAATACTATAGAACATCTTATAAATAGTTGTCCCATTTATAAATTTCAAGATGGTTTCGAGGCTATACATAAAGTAACGAATGCATTTCTAAAATGGGTGGTTAATTTCAAAATTATTTGATTTATTCTGAATATTCGGTTTCTTTTCTGCTTTTTTCATTTCAGATTAAGAATCGTGAGCCGTTTTGGGAAGAATCTATCGACGGATAACATGAAGATGATCTCACACTGATGTCTTTCAAGATTTTTCCTGATATTTAATATTTTATGTTATTTTTTTTACGGGGTGGCAGGTTTTTTCGGCTGAGGTTTTTTTCCCTGGCTCTATAGTATCGTATGATACTAGTGATGATAGTATCGTATGATTCTATAGTATCATACGAAGAATGTTATGATACCCCGTTCTTTTTTTACCTCAGCTTAGGTACTTTTTGTTTCAACATTTATTGTATTATTTTAGCTCTCTATTTTCATAAGAATATATATATATATATATCACCTGTTTGTATTCCTAATGATATAAATAAATAAATAAATAAATAAATTTATAGCATTATTTTAATAAATGCACGAAAATCCTGCCATTAACCTCGAAACACATTCGTCTGCGAAGGGCTTTCGATGCTTTTCTGATTGATTCATGCTTTTCTTTAATAAGCGATGCCGTATTTCTAAAGCGTCGAATTAGAGCATTCCGAGTGTCAACTTTAACTTTGTATATCTCGTTCTTGACCCAGCCCCACAAAAAATAGTTCAATGGTGTGAGGTTTGGAGATCGTGGAGGCCAACTAATACGACCACAGCGACCAATCCATAGTCCGAGAAACTCTTGATCTGAATATTGGTTGACCTTATTTAAATATTCTAATTACCCTATAGTTTGAAAACAAATGAGAATCGGATAACAACATATGAGTTTTTTGGAATTATTTCGACCTGCAGAATACACACCTGAAGTTTGGTCCGTTCCTCCCGACTCACCCTGTATATACAGGGTGTACCAAGTTCGACGGCCTATTAGGCGTTTCTGGAGAACTAGACTTATTTGAAATCTGAAAATTGGGATTATGATATTGTTTGACGTCATCTACCGAGCTAAAATATTCTTGGAGCCTGACCATTTTCAGTTATACAGGGAGAGAAAAAAAATTTCTCAAAATTATTTTTTTCTGTTTTTTTGTTCTTGAATCTGATAGAGTATACAATTTTGAATACATTCGTACTCAAATCGTTGCATTCTTCGAAATACTTTCCAAAATATCGAGAAAAACCTGAAGAAAAAGCGAGAAAAGAGTATTCGGTATTATGTTTGTTATTCTTAATCTAGATACCTTCAGCACAAACCGTTTTCACATTTTTGGAGTCGAAGACTGTGGAAATATTGTACATTTTTAGAATTTTGAAAAATCCATCACAGGGTGTTCTGAATGTTGGGTCAAAAATTGGGATCAAGATTGGCCCATAACTTTCGTTTTTCAAATTAGAACCCTATTTTTTTATGATTGCGTTCGATTGTACGAAGAAAAATGATGATAATGTTCCAATATGTTAATGCTCCTAAAATTGATAATTCTTGAGTTATTTAGGATTTTCTGATTTCATGTCGTACGTAGCGTCAAATTCATTAAATCTGTTTCATATCAACTATGACCTTGGTCATAGATGATAAATTATTTCAATAACTCACTAGTGACACACCTTTTTTTTTCAATTCATTCATCATTGTTGTTATGAAACAGATTTCATGCATTTGACGCAACGTACGACATAGAATCAGAAAATACTAAATAACTCAAGAATTATTAATTTTAGGAGTATCAACATTATAGAACATTATCATCATTTTTCTTCGTACAATCGAACGCAATCATAAAAAATAGGGTTCTAATTTGAAAAACGAAAGTTATGGGCCAATCTTGATCCCAATTTCTGACCGAACATTTGGAACACCCTGTGACGAGTTTTTCAAAATTCCTAATATGTAAAGTATTTCCACTGTTTTCAACTACAAGAACGTGAAAACAGTTTGTGCTTAAGATATCTAGATTAGAAGTAGCAAACATTATACCGAATATTCTCATCTACCTTTTCTTGTTCAGTTTTTTTCTGATATTTCGGAAAGTATTTTGACGAATGCAACGATTTGAGTATTCAAGTGTGTGTCACTAGTGAGTTATTGAAATGATTTATCTTCTATGAGCAAGGTCATAGTTGAAATGAAACAGATTTAATGAATTTGACGCTACGTACGACATAAAATCAGAAAATCCTAAATAACTCAAGAATTATCAATTTTAGGAGCATTAACATGTTGGAACGATATCATCATTTCTCTTCGTACAATCTAATGCAATCATAAAAAAATAGGGTTCTAATTAGAAAAACGAAAGTTACGGGCCAATCTTGATCCCAATTTTGATTTTAAATCATTAATGTTTATATCATATTCTTACCTTGAATGTTGGATTGCATCCACGTTCTTGAATTGTATCTGCTCCAAATGAACTCATTTGGAAACACCTATTGTATTTTTGTGTGTGCGATAGAAATTGTCTTGA
This sequence comes from Hippodamia convergens, assembly GCA_038502775.1. Taxonomy (NCBI): domain Eukaryota; kingdom Metazoa; phylum Arthropoda; class Insecta; order Coleoptera; family Coccinellidae; genus Hippodamia; species Hippodamia convergens. The sequence continues at coordinate 70,723,013 of CM076607.1, read as the reverse complement.
TTCGAATGTTTTTCCACGGAGCAGAAAATGCAATTGTTCAGGTGGAAGAGGCAATCAATAATGGCAATTTCATTTCACCTTGCCATTTTATTTTGACAGCACAATCAAGACGTTTAGGCAACTCAAATTACACAGTTCACAGAAATTGTAGACATTGATGACAAATGAGGGTTTGTTCAAAACATTTCGTCATAAAATTTTCCGTAGTGTTCGGAAAAAAGATAGGTGTAATAACACATGGAGTCAGATGCGTTAATATTATATTAGAAAATGTAGTCCACCGAATTAATATCAAAAATAATACTTTCACGAAAACGATTTTAACCGGAGCGACATCTATTGGCGTTATTCGCAAGAAAGAAAATTATTTTCATTTTTTTTTCTATTTCATCAAATTTTTTAGGGTTTTATGGTATTTTATGTTAACCCCGCCGTAGAAGAATCCAACAAGAAAACATTAATAAAAAACAGTTCATCCAATCTTGAGTTATAAGTGGTGTAACCAACAATATGGCCGACTGAGTTTTATATATTAAGATATATATATACATATATATACATATATATATATATATATATATATATATATAGAGTGAGATAATTCGGTGTTGAAAAGTAATAATAATATAATGTTTCGTGGGATAGCAACACTAAGTAGGTAGTGAATCAAGAAAACTCTTTTTTAGTACTTTCACTCGAGCTTTCGGAATACTTTATTCCATCTTCAGGAGCTACAAAGAAATGAAAAAAGGGGGGATGAGCTAACAATCACGTATACGGAGGAACTAACGCATCGCGTGTTAAATTCATCCTTACATCATAGGCAACTACCTGGCAAAATTTCAGAGGGAGGACTTAGGACCGGTTTTTATCGAATTTGAATACTTTAGTTCCGAGAGTTTTCACCTCGAAACAGGAGGGCGCTCTCACGCGTATATTATTATGTATATTTTTTACCTTTCTACAGAGGATCGGTCCCCCTCGATATACAGAATTTTACATTTCATCGTTCATAGGTCTTCCGTAACAACGGCAATACTGTTTCGGTGGATTTGGTTCTGAAGAGGCAGCTACATTCTGATAATATTGAATTTGTTCATCTTCATCGAATTCGTCCTCGGAAATCTCGGCTATCAATAGTCGTTGCGTGACATAATGTTATCGTACGGACGGGAATAACTTGCATTTTGACAATAATCGAATTGATACTTTGATCATTTTTTTTAACAATATTTTCGTATTTGCAGTACCTATGACTGAATTTGAATTATCACTCCGATTGATTAGTCTTATCTGATGACTCCTATGTAATTTAAAATTTTTTTCAAAAACCGAAATATTGCCATCGCATTACGAGAATTTATATTACCACTGGTTGGAATTCAATAGAAAGCAAATAACGCGAGCATGTCCAGACAGGCGGCAGAGTCACTTGTATTTGTTAAAACTCTTTTATCACATTTTTACTTACTACACTCTCCTCTTCGTGGCATCTCTTATGTTTTTCACAACATCCTAAAGTTACTCATACGCTTTAAATAATTCAGGGCTCTGAAACATCATAGAGAAAAAGGCATTGCACCCATGCTTTTTTATTGAATCTATATGTATATACATAGATTCAAAGCGTAGATGTTGTATGTCCAATTCTGCAATTTTCCAGGATTTCAAGTAACAGGCTTTGATTTGCATCCAAGTAATGTTCGTATTCGTAATATTCTCATGAAAGAACTGACATTGTCTAGTTGACTTTGAATGTGAATAATTGGAACTCAATGCAAACTGCCAATTTATCACGACAATTTTTAATAAAAATACTCATATACGCTTTCAATAATTCAGGGCTTTGAAACATCATAGAGAAAAAGGCATCGCATACATTTTTTATTTTTTAATTGAATCTTTGTATATATTTTGTTCGCAGAATAGATGTCTTCATTATTATTATCATTTCAGTCAAGTGAAACCACCAAAACTGAAGAGTATGTTGAAAATTCAAGCTCATAAGGAACAATATGTTCTTACTTTCGTGTTAATTGGTGAAAAAGATGAGTCAATCTGCTCTGAAAGTTAATTCCACAAAACTGAAAAATTTCAATCTATCAACTGTCAAATCAATCAGAAAATGGAAAAGCGATGGGAGCGATTGACTTTCAGTTGTTTTCCAAGGGGATTTATTTAAACGATTTATTTGAAGGAATATTTTGAAGAAAATACATGCCAATAATTTGATATTGTGATTCACATGCTCACGGCACTTTCAAAGACGATTGAAATTGTTCGATTGAATCATCTTTTTGTTCAAATAATGACCGTGAGTGAAACATTAGCTCAAAAATTTTACTTTGGAAAAAAATGTCACGGATGAAAATTTCTAGGTAGAGGGGGGGGCTTGTCTCAATATTAGTACCTATCGTTTTCAAGGTTATTTCGATGTCAACTTGATTTTTCTCGAACTGAAAAGGTTAAAACGGTTAAACGATTTTTTTAGAAATGATCATGCTTTAATTGATAACATATGATTTCAGTACCTTTACTTCACAATCTGAAATATTTCTGATACAAAAATAGAGGGGAAAATTTTTCTTCAGTGATGCTTTGATGTGAGAATGGTTTATAAATATATTTTGAATTTGAAAACCGATGAAAAAAAGTTTCAGAGAAATGCAAGAACAAATATCTGGACTAAAAAATATACGTTTTCATGGAAACAAGATCACCTTGAATTCAAGGTCAAGGTGCATTTCCTTTTTCTCCTCATAACCAACAATATTTATTTGAATCGTTTTTTTTTTGCTGAGGAACAAAGGTTTTGGAATAATTAACTATCCCAAGTTAATTGCCTGATCTGATATTCTCTAGGGGAAGAGGTTGTCAATTTTTTAATTGGAAGACATCTGTCCTTGAACATTCTTATTAATGTGGAAATTTTCATTGAATTTTTTAAAAAGGTAACAGAAGTTCATAATTACACTGTACTAATCAATTGAAATGCTGTATATGATTTGCATCAATGGCCAGACAGTATAACTGTCTGTTCTCAGGTGTTTGTCCCATATTGCTAAAAGTGTCATGAGAAATATTGCAGACTTCCCCCAAAGAAAAATTCAGAGAGATCAAATCCGGAGACCGCGATCGCCACTCGATAGATAACGTAGATGGTAATTTTCAGCAACATCCCTTTGATTTTCCAGATGCCCCAGGATTGAACGGTGTATAATTTTTTTCAACTGTTTTCACATCTTGATTAATGAGATCGTTTGGGAAAAACTACATTAATTGCTGAAACAAAAATTTTTTGGGAACAGCTTCAGCCGTAATCATACTTGTATTCGTCATATATTTGGAAAATTTGATGTGTCTATCAGGATAGTTGTCACCTAACTCTAGCACTATTTGTAGTAAATACGTGAAAAACTTATGTCTTCTCAACACCGTTCGCTCTAATTCATAGAAAACGCCTGTATCTGGAGATGCTCGTCGCAACGAAAGTTGCAGGTTGCATTTTTTTCTGGAAGTGAATAGACCGCAAATACTTCTACCACAGTCAGACGACAGGAACTTAACGCGAATTTTTCGATTATAAGCTTTTCACATTTGCCATGCAAATACTGCTCAGTGACTGATAACATGCGTATTTTCGCTTCTCATGCTGGTGACCATCAGTACAAATCTGGACACGTGTTTCAATGAAGATAAAAGCTTTCGTGAGTGTCACTATTCTTTAGTGCAGTTGTCAGGTGCGAATCTATCGATAATTCACGAGAGAATAGGGTACACTAGGCCCCAAATTGGTTGAGAACTGCAGTGTATTTTCGCTATTATTGAAGATAGAGACATTCGATTTTTGTGGCGCTTTGTCACTTTTTTTGTAAAACTTTCAGATCAACAAACAATATAACAACTACTTTTGATTCTGAAATACAGAGCGAAAACGAAAAATGTGCACTTTTCAATATGTTATTGTTATCACAACCTTACCTAAATTTCAGCTTCAAAATTCAGAAGAATCCATATTTGAGTTTGTTTTTTAATGATATGCCATGAATTCTTTCACACATGCATTTAATTGTTAGTCGAAACACCATGTCACTTGAACCTTTTCATTTAATCATATTCACACATAAACGAAATATCCAACATAAACTTGAAAATGTTTTCAACATTATTTTCTCTAACACAAATATGGATTTTTCTGATTTTTTAATTCTATTCAAGGTAAGGTTGTGAAACATCAATGTATTCAAAAAAATTTGACGTTGAAATAAACAGGATGTTTCATTTGAAAAATAGCAAGTTTGTGCTCAATCTCAAATACAGTGCTCTGAATAAATTATTCAAGTAACTCACTGACTTCCACCTAAAGTATCTATCATAATTTTTAATTTTTTTTTCTATTTTATACAGGGCCTGAGAAATTATAACATCTACAGAAAAGCACATTTTCCATTTTTGCCTTGTATTTCAGAAACAAAAGAAATAGAAATATTTCTATTTGTGGATTTGAAAGTTTTACAAAAAAATGACATAGGGTTCTCCAAAACCGCATGTCTTATCTTCAATCACAGCTGAGATACAGTGCAATCTTAACCAATTTGGGCCACAGGTACCTACCGTTGGTATGAAGGCTATGTAAATACTTGAAAGAGTCACTAAAAATTTTCAAACCTCTAGGGTTGAGGAAATTTCGGCTTATAGTTGTGTTCAAAATCTGCCCCTCTCCCAATAAAATTTGACCTAATCCAGCATTTTCTCTCGAAACATCCCTGACGTGATACAATTGGCCAAGCAAGTTGTCGAATTGATATCCTGTACCTTCTATCGTTTTTTTGGTGAATAAAAGAGGGACAATCTGCTGTGATAATTGATTCCACAAAACATAACTGCAACATTCAAGATATCCAGAGATTTTCAACCATGAGCGTGAAATTCTCATGCATTCATGATGACATATCACCTCGCATATCACATAAGAAATATTACATACAAATGATTCAGTCGTTTTGACCCCTCAAAATTTCGAATATTTAAATGATTAATGAATATAGGAAATGATTAAATGGAAAATTAACAATGACTTCCCGTTATCTTTCTGTTTCAACGATGTAGCATCTGCAAGGTTAGTGTCGGAGGAATTGCTGAATTTTAACTGGGAAATTCTTTCAGAAATGAATAAAGAAATGAAATATAGAGTACTCTTTATTTCCTTTTGATGTCCCAGCAAGTTCAATCGAGTATGTGCGAGAATGAAAAAAAAAACGGCCACCATTTCTCAGTAAAAACCTCTAATTCGTACGTTACTTCGATATTGGCTTTTAAGGTTATCTCGAAGTTAAATGAGAATTTTAGTCACAGTTCGAATATATTGTACTTCCTCCAATCGTGAATCCAACCGCCAAAAGACCAATACTTAACGTCGAAATTTGTAGAACTGTGTATGAGACATGGCAGAGGCAGGAGGAAGAGCTACATTAGAGTTTCTAAGAAAATTTGATTCCACGAATTCAAAAAGTAGGACCCACCGAGCCGGATTAACCATCAGGCAGATTAGGGACTGCCTAGGGGCCTTGCTTCAGATAGGGGCCGATGCTCCATGCAAGAGAAAAAAAAACTGATGATGGTTGTAAGGGAGTCCGATTCTGAGGACCCATTACTTGTACTGAATTATCCAAAATTTATATTTATAACTAATACGGAAAATATAGGTATGACGTGAAATCAACAATTTTATTCACATAATGACGATACCCAGGGGCGCATCCAGGGGGGGGGAACCATAGTGATACTGCTACCCACACCGCCAAGCCCCAACCACCACCCCCGAGATAGATTTCAATTTGAAAAATGAGACTTTCGATTCAACCGTTTAAACGGCTCCGCAGCTACTTCTATCTGAACACGCAAAAACAACTCAAAACCCGTTTGAAATTGCCCAATAATCGAAAATAAAATATTTTCTATTATCCGTCAAAGTTCCATAGTGATGAAGACCCCCCTCCCCCGAAATAGAATTCTCATAGTGTGCCCTTGAAAATACCAACTATAGAAATCCAAGAAGCACGCTGAAAAGAATAGAATTTTAAAAATCAATATTATTTCGCACATCTGTACTAGACATATAATGAAATTTCCAACTTTACTTACTGGAACATTTTGGCAACGTTGTCGGAAGACTTATCCACTGCGAAACGAAAAGGTAATTATACGAAATTGCTATGGATACGAGCAGTGCAATCATCGCAGGGATCCTTCGCTCTCTACAATGCAATTATCGGAAGTAATTGCACAAGTGCATCAAAATTACCGATAATTTTGCATGACAGCGTGTTGTCAAAAAACTGCATGAGTTCATTTTCATTTTTGGAGGAGGAGACCGACACCGAAGGTGGAGGGCTCTTTCTCCAAAAATGAAAATGACCGAATGCAGTTTTTCAAAGACAACACGCTGGAATGCAGAATTATCAGGTCATTTTGATGCACGAGTGTAATTCAGGGGAATATTTCCCGAAATTGCTATGGATACCAGCAGTGCAATTATCGCAGGGACCTTTCGCTCTCTACAATGCAATTATCGCTGTAATTTTCGATAATTGCATTCTATCAACATGAAGTTTTTGACAGGAGGGAAATATTCGGAAGTAATTGCACAAGTGCATCAAAATTACCGATAATTTTGCATGACAGCGTGTTGTCAAAAAACTGCATGAGTTCGTTTTCATTTTTGAAGAAAGAGCCCGACACCGAAGGTGGAGGGCTCTTTCTCCAAAAATGAAAATGACCGAATGCAGTTTTTCAAAGACAACACGCTGGAATGCAGAATTATCAGGTCATTTTGATGCACGAGTGTAATTCAGGGGAATATTTCCCGAATGAACTGTCAACTTTTCAAGCTGATGCCAGGTGCGTTTAAGTTTAAGTTTGCAATAGCTATTTTCAACTGAAAAAAAAGAGAAGATGCAGAAATTTGCTTGTTTCCATGTATTTATTGATTTATACATGCGTAAAAATGCATTGAAAATTTTAATTTAAGGTTAAAAAATGTATGCCCATTGAACTAAATCAAAAGTTGCAGGAACTACATTGAAAAACACAATTATTATACGTGTTCCGGTTAGACAACGCAGCTATCGGTGCATTAACAGCAGAGGAGGATGTTTGTGAATGCTGTGCCTGTGTTACGTCATCACCACGCATTTTTTTTACTATTTCTTCATGGTGATCATCATCCAGTTGAAGATATGGCGTTATTGATTTAGAATTTGAATGTCCCGTGATTTTTATAAGTTGCTGCCCGCCCACCCCCTTTTTTGCGAGTGTGGAGACGGCTGATGCTTGCAACGAATGATTTGTTATTTTGATATTCTCTGTAATTAAACCAACAGCTTTGGCTTGTTGGGAAGTCCATTTGCTCACTGTATTACGTTTAGCAGGAATATCTTTATACCAATTTCTGTTCAACTTCCAAGCGGGATTTACAGTGAGAAAGTGTCGTTCTGTTTTTATTCGAACCCTCCGTTCTAGGAATTTTTTGTACAGTCGAATTGGGCACAGATCAGGATTGATTTTATTTCTTATCAGCCATTTCAATGAAGCGCATGGTTTTTCTCCTCCTTACGTCGTCTTAGTGAACACTGGATTGTAAATAATCCTTCCTGTTTTTTCAGCTGCGTTATTTTCTTCTTCTTCAAAGTGGGAAATTAAGCATCTGTGACCTTCACCACCACGCCAAGCTAATTCAAAAGCAAAAACAAAAAATAATTTCTTCTGCAAACCATCCGGGGTGTTTTCGTCACAACCACGAACCATATTTTGAAATTCATCGTACTTGAGAAAAACTGCACTCTCCTTTCTCTTTTGTGGATCTGCTTGGAGTTGTTTTCTCTTGGCATTTTTCGCATCTCTGGCTGCTTTGAATTCGATATTAGTGAATGGGTTGAAGTTGATGTTATATTGAGTGAAATATTTTTCCATCAGCAATTTAGCAGTTACATTCCAAATCGTCTTTATAGTACATTCTTTGTACTCCTCGCCATTTTGCTTACGCATATTGAATGCCCAGTCCGTCAATATTTCCGCTAAAAGATCAATTGGTGTTGTTTCATTCAAAATGTAGTTTTTCTCACCACAGATGCTAATGAACTGATCCCAGACGTATTTTCTATTTTTTCTTGTATTAATTGGTTCGTTTTCAATCACTTTTCCTTCGATATCTTGTAATGATTCACGACCAAAACGAGACATTTTTATTGAATTTCTACTTAAATGAAACTTGTCAAAGTGACGTACAATGTAATTGCTATGGATACGAACAGTGCAATTATCGCAGGGATCTTTCGCTTCCTACAATGCAATTACCGCTGTAATTTTCGATAATTGCATTCTATGAACATGAAGTTTTTGACAGGAGGAAGAATTTCGGCTAGAGAGTCTCATACCTATCGTTATTTTCAGAAATATTTGGGAGAACTCTGTGAGGTAGAATTACGACATGGCTTAGACGATAACATTTTCAAAAACTATTTACCATAGAAGAGAGAATCCATTCAACCGATCAAAACGTGTATTTCTGAGAGATCACTATCTCACTAATTTTAGTGGAAATTTTTAACTCGTGGGTACCCAACAACGAAAATTGACGTTGTTCGACATCGAAAAATGAATTTTATTTGTTAAAATACATAACAATTTGGTGTGAAATTTTTTTTCCGAATTCCGCACGTAGCCAAATTAAGAATTGAAAATTTCTTCTCGCTCATGAATTTTTCCGAAAATTTTCCCTCGTCTTCGAATCGAGATAATTTTCAAAGTATTCATGAGCTCGAAAAAAATTTCCGTAAATGATTTGACCTGTAATGGTATTACTAGTGAAAATATTGGTATTTCATTTCAAATTATAAGAAATTTGAAGAAAATATTGGTATGCTTGCGAAAGATATCAGCACTTTATTATTCACTAGCTGACCCGGCAGACTTTTTACTGCCTCAAAAAAAGCAACTTTAATATTATAATAAACTATTATGGTATAATATCTTGAAAGTGGGCATAAAATTGTCCTGTACCGTATGTGTTGCGCCAAACGTTGTCGTCTGGAAACCTGTTAAATTTTTGAATGTTGGCCAAGAACTGTTTAGACTCATTCACTATCCCAGAAACTAAAGAGTGAAAGGGATTCTAATATTGGAAATATTTCTCAAAAGCGGAGATTATTTCCAATATTAGAAGTTACTATCCCAGGCTGAACATGGAAGCTATTGAAATTTATAAACACAAAAATAACATAAATAGAAAAAAAGAGACTCCTTTCTTGCATAGCGCCTGGTTACCCACCTTAGAAAAAACGAAGATCAAGCCGACACGAAGCGGGAGCGATGGCCCAATCAGCATCGCGCAAGTAGACGCGCCACTTTTTCCCGCCACAAACCGGCGCGCAGATGACGTTTCCGGTTCGAACGCGCCAGTGTCAGAAATTCAGCGTTCGAGGTACAACGTTAGACCGAGAATCCTCTGAAGATGCCTACCGAAGTTGTAGGCGAAACGTTAGGTGAAATTATTCCTAATGGACCACGGCCAATAAGCCCGGAAGACTCCTTGCATACCAATTATTATTTAGGTGTTCAACTGTTTCCTCTGATTCACCACATTCACAATTAGGACTATCAACTGAATTCCACTTGAAAAGCATGCTATTGGTACGACCATGACCTGTTCTTATTCGATTAAGAAGGGATCATATTCTCCTGGGAAGGTTAAAACCATGTATGATGCATATATATAAGAAACAAATGGATTTACTATATTCACATCTGGGGGCACGGTAGTGCCCCCGCCAAGACTACTATATCTATATTTTCTCGAAGTGTTTCGTCGTGTTTTTGAACCCTCATAACTTGAGTTTGGAATATAGTAGATTAATAAAATTCTCAGGATATAATGTCAGTAGTGAACTCATCGAACGTGCAAAGTTTCAAGTGCGTTACTCGTACACTTCAGATTTTATAGATATCTAAAAAACCCCCGATTTCGTCACTCACTCACTGATGATCATAAAAACTATTAGGGTACTTCCCGATGTTCTACCAAGTTCAAATTTGGAATGTGAGCTAGTTTCAGTACACAAACAACGGAAAAATTCTTAAACTCAAGACTTTCACCTCGCAACCCTTAGAACCAGAGGATCTAAAAGTTTGTATGACACTTCCCCCAATTTTGATGCAAGGGGTCTGAAAATTTATATATACGGAGGACTGCTTGTTATAAAAAAAATATATTGAAGAATTCTTAGGGAAAATTGTCCCCACATTTCGAATAAGGGGATAAAATGAAGCGCTCGTAAAACGCCTCATGTGTATTTACACCAAATACAATTTCCCTGTAATAACCTCAACCACAGTTTCCATTATGCAATTTCCCGTTGGGATTATTATATAATGAGAGGATTCTTCATACAATGGTGGTGATGGCAGCTCTCAATTATACCGCCATCGCAGCTTAAACCTACGTAGGAAAAGATATATTCTATACTTCGTACATTGTTGATTTTAAACATGAATTGTGAATTAGTTTGATCTCGCAATAATTATATTTGATTTCATTATTATTGGGGAAAAATGAACGAAATGAGCAACGTACAAGAAGAATTGAAATCCAACCAGAAACATTTTCATGTAAAATATGGCCAAGAGGAGGCCGTATTTCTGACATTGTCAAAAAGTTATCAAATCTCATGTAGAGTCAAGCTGCTAACTCTACACTACCTATTCATCTTCACAAGTCCTTATTTCACAAACTCTATGCCTAGGTGAAATTAAGTGATTTGGTCATTTCGTAACTATAAGAACTATTGTATAACAGAAAAGTTATGACCAGCGAATGAATTTTTCACCTTACGCTCACGTGGCAAAAGAGGAACGGCCAAGTCACTTATTTCGACCTAGGCATAGAGTTTGTGAAATAAGGACTTGTGAAAATGAAGAGTGTAGAGTTAGCAGCTTGGCTCTACATTAGATCTGATAACTTTTTGACAATGTTAGAAATACGGCCTCGTCTTGGCAATATTTAACATGAAAATGTTTTTGGTTGGATATATTCATCAAGCACACAAGCGTGGCTTAACTAGCGGCCATTGTATCAACTCATCTTGTCGAACATAGATTAACATCTTTCACAATTATGTCCTATAAAAGCTACTCTAGAACTACTTGCATTAGACATTAGAACTATTAACATATAATACACTAGCTAAATTGAAAAATTCGGATATGCTCATTGCCATGATTTCGTCGTCTTCTTCAACTTGGGGTTCTTCTCCTGATGATAATAGATTTATTTGTTCGACACGAGAGTCTGGAATTTTGTAATTAATATAGTTTGGAAAGACCTGATAACCTTGTCCCGGAAGTAATGGAAATGAATTACCTTTCACATTGTCCCTTTCTTGAGCTTGCATAGTTTTTTTATATCTTTGAATATAAATGAATTTCAATTTTTATTATAGAATAAGATTGGATAAAATGAGAGCAAAAAAATAACAACAAAAAATATACGACGAGTTTCTTCAATCGCTCAGCCTTTTATTAATGTAGTTTTCCTCGCACAAATACCACACATTTTCACTGGCGTTCTCGGGTTCTTGTCCCATTCATTGATTCCTAAACTACTGCAACCTTCGCTATCGATGCTGTAAGCTGTAATTGATGTAGCTAGTGTTGGGCGATACGTATCGATATTTTACTGTATCGATACTTTCCGTTGCGATATTCGATATTTTGTATCGATACTTGGCTTACCGATACCTCGGATGTATCGATACTGAATGGCGCATATCGGAGGTCGAGTATCGAAGTCTTCCAAGTTCCAAAGATTATAGACTAGGTTCTATTATCTCCAGTACTCTATAATTTTTGATTGCATCTTTTCAAAGCTCCTTCTATTATCATATTAGATTCAAAGTAAATTCAACTTTCGAACGGTCAAAAATAAAGAGCAAACAACATTATGAGTTCTATTAGAATATAGTAGAACGTAGGTTTAGTTGAAATTCCTTTTTCAAATTGAAATCTCGAAGCCAGATGTTTCAATTGCTTGGGGACCTTTTAAAAGTAGCTTCATTACACTTTTTTATGACTGGAATGCAACATATTTTCCTAGGTTACTAAAACCATTTGTGGGTGGTATATTCACTGCCGGAGCGCACGGAGATAACTGCGAATATAACCAAACCACAGTTTAGAAATATTATATTACTAAACTGTGACCAAACTATTGTTCAAGTACTCTAGTTGGTGTTGGTCCTAAAATTCGCATTTTATGGCTATCTTTCAACAACAACCCCCAACAAATTCTCTTTATTGAAGATGCCCACCAAAGCAATAAATGATAATGTATTTACCGAGAGATAAATCACGTCGCAATGACCAATCATAAAGACCGATGATTCACCGTAAAAAAAAACCAGCTTGAAAATTTCAAATCGATAGAAAAATGACGAAATTATGAAAATACTCGATATTTAATGTATCGATACTAGAAGGTTGGCAGCTGTGAATTAATTTTTATTTCATTTTGTTTTTAATAACAAATATTTTAATAGATGCGTTTCACTATTATTCAATTATCTCATATTTGAAGGTACATATCAAAACAATTAGTCCTTCTATAGTACGAAAATACTGTATTCATAACGATACGATACGATATTTTATGTATCGATACTTTCAATGCGATTCGATTTCAGTATCGATACTACTTTTTTCGATACATTACGATCCAAAGTATCGATACTTCATGAAGTATCGCCCAACACTAGATGTAGCACGGACTACTAAATCTAACAGGTCGGAAGATTAGACGTTGCCGTTGTTACGATCGGGGTGACAAGTAGCACGCGTAGATATAGACAGTATACTGATTTCTCCTGCAATTCGCACTGTTTTCGAAATAATTTCGAATTTATTTCAATTCACAATGAAATAAAGAACTGTAGGGAGGAAAACAAAACAGCATTTCGTTTATCTGCGAATAATTTCTAAATATTTTTATCGCAAATAATCCAGAACTCACCACGAGGAGGTAGCTGTTACCTATATGAGTTTCACAAGATTACAATCGGAATAGAAATTATTCTACTTTCTGAAGCGAATAAAATAGCTGAATGAACATCAAAAGAGGAAAAAATATTATTTCGCTATCGAAAACGATTACATTCTGACTGCTGATCTCTAAAGTTAAAATAAATCCTATAAAACAGAAATTCCACAAGAATAAGCTCTGAATGAATAAAAACTCTGAATTTAATCTTAAAAAAGGTTACATGAAACTAAAAATAAACTCCGAATAAATAAAAACAATGTTGTTGATAACTAAAGGCTGAAAATTAATAATTTTTTGTCGGAAAGAGCAGTTCTTGGGATTCACTAACCATTATAAAAAAATTTTCTCATAATAATTTCAGAAGGTTGCTGACATAGTGAACATTTGTCGTGATAAACATCTCAAGTACGCTGGAAATATGCTTGGAAATATGTCATAAATAAACATTTCAAAAACGTTTTATTGAACAATTTTGAGTAATTTTCTTTAAAGTTGGAAAAGAATTGGTAGATTGGCCTTGTCTTTGAAATGACAAGAAAAGTCTGAAAATTAATCGACCTGATCTTGTTTGTCCCAATGGGTGTAAAAATTGTCATAATGGACAACTAATTTTTGTTTCTGTTCCTCAGGATCAGTTCTTTTTGGAGTAATTGGAGACGTCATGTAACTCGGATGATTTGAAAATTGAAGGAAATGCATCATCGGTTAATTTAGGAATTTTTCGCGGTATATTTATAACTGAACCTTGGGCGGTTGAATAAGACTTATTTTTCAAAATATGGTGTAGCTCTCTTCGAAATAAACACACTTTGGGTTTTTAAATTTATTTCACACTTTTCAACTTTTCACACAAAGACAGTTACTAGTACTGCCGAACTCTTACTTCCTTAATTCTAATCGCGCGCTCTCCAGCTTCTCCAACATTCTGCGCGGGAACCCCTCATAAGGATTGACCTACTCTCTATAACTACTACATACATAAGAACTACCTGCTCTATAACTACTACAACTCGGCCATCCTGACTCTTGATTGACCTCAATCAACCAAGTTACAAAATTAATATTACAAAACAACCATGAAACTTAACAAAATTCTGGTGAAATTTTTATTCGATGACAATAAAATTAAATATCGCAACTACTATCATCTTCATCAGTACTACTTTCAACATAGAGTTCATTTTCATTACAATCTTGTTTGATCCAAAACTTAATTTTTCCTGCTTCTACCGTTCCCTCGTAAGGACGAGTAGTTTATTGAAAGCCTGGAATATCCGAAACAATATATCTATCATTTGGAAGTACTTTTTTGACAACATAAGGCCCTTTATATTTAGGCAATAATTTTTTATTGATATCAGGTGTAACCACAATATTCTGAATCATTACATAATCTCTTACGTCATATTTTAAAGCAGCTTTATGCTTTTTATCGTAGGCTTTTTTGTTTACATTTCTTTATTTTCTCTGAAGCATTTTCTCTCATTTCATGAAAATTCCTATCGGGATCAATTGACAAAACATTTTTAACTAAATCATTTGTTTTACCCTTTTGTTCAACACCAACCCAGACGGCACCCTATATTCTCGGAATATTCCTCCAATCTGCCATTAAGCCAAAAGATATTGCAATATGCGAGGCATATGCCAGATATATATCAAATATATCTGCTCTCAAAGGAATATTCCAAATATATGCCATCCCAGATATGTCTGGTATATGCTATGGGAATATCTATATGATATGTGTTTAGAATATTATTCAATAGTATTTATTGGTATATATACATGAATCTTCATGGAATATTACAAACGTTACAAAACCCTTTTTGAACGATAATTGTGTGTAGGCACTACCACTACCTCGATTTTGCTTTTGTTCCGAACTCATCAATAATTGATGAGTTTGCTATTTTCCAGTAAACTGTTAAAGAACTACAAACTTTCTATATAGATTATATTTTCGAGGAATCGCAGTTATCATCAAGTTAATTATAGTTGGATTCAAGTTAAAAAATAACACTTTCATTCGCTGAATAATTTGATCTTATTTATTAAACTGAGTAAACAATGGAATCAATGATTTGTAATTTATTTATATGATTGATACAATGAAATGAAAGAGCAGGCAACAAATTAAACGTTTTTATTTGTGAAAAATGGACATGCTATACTATATCGTCTATCGACTGAGAGTCGAGTGACTTTTTAAATAATTGAAATGTTCGATGAAACAGAAAAAGAGGTCCATTATGATTTTGATCTTATAGGAAAGAGATCAAATATATATTTTCAATAAATGGAAAAACAATATATGATATTCGAGCAGATATGTGAAAAGGGCGTAGACAAGTTGTCAAAAATCATATATGATAATCAAATATTAGTCAGCAGAGGTGAGAGTAGCTTATTCCACTGGAGGATCGAATCACTTTTGCTCATATTTTTGTTTCCATGAAGCTGCCATGTGGTGACAGAGATGTCTGGAACTTAGAATCTTTCTAGTTCAACTTAATACTTCTTGCTTTTCATTGAACCAAATACATTGCATTTCAAACATTTCAGAGCCATTGTAGGTTGAGGAAGTTATGTGGCCACTTCGAACCATATTTTCGCCCTTTCTAGATATTTCCTTGAATTTTATCAAAATATCTCATAGAAATACTAAAGACATTATTTCTTCAGAGGAATAAAAATACTCCTTTATAAATAAAAATTAACTATTTTATGGCTTTCTCTCATTCTTAACTCCTGCAATTTCGTTCCCTGATTTTACTGATAAGAATATCAAATTTCGATTTTACTGAGATTTGACTCTTATGGATGTAAACAATAATTTTCCTTTATTCAGCCATATTATATTGTTACGTCACGACTTTTTCAGTCCAAATATTCATATTTTTGTTTTGTGGTCTTGGATTGAGGTTATTTGTGTTCTGTGGTTAGCAGTTTGGTGTTCCAATCTTCCAATATGGTGGTCACGTCACACATTAAATTGTGTGTATAGTTGAAAATATGCTATTGTTTGAGTATTATGTGATAAATAGTTTGTGATGCAGCCAAGCACATGATAAGAGATTAGACAGACAGACAAGTGCATGACTGAAGGAGTTGGTAGGTACTCTTATATATTTGGAATGCTTGAAAAAGGTTTTCGTAATATGCCAATCACTTGTCAGTGCTTTATCTTTGGTTATCTATATTTACGTTTTTTTCAGGTCAAAGAATTGAGGACTTAACAGTGAGGAAATTATAGAAAGGATATTTCCCATATTTTAGTTGGGTTGGGAAAAAGGCAGAAACTAACTTTTCATCCCTAATAAAATTGTGCAATGTTCTCAAAGGTATAATATAAATAATTTCAGTGATCATAAAACCCATTTTATGTTTTATTAATATTTTTAGAGGTTCTTAAACAGAATGAAAATACTAAATTTGTTACTGAAAAATGGCTCCACGTTGTGCAGATAGCTTAACCAAAATTTTGCTTTCAATCCAAACGTAAAAACTACAAGAGCATGAGTGGAGGAGCTTCTCAGGTGTAGTAAGTCTCACCCAAGCTGTATATCGTAATTTTGTTCCTGCAAGCAAAAAGGCTGTACAGGTCGAAAATATTAGTGGCATCAATACGGATTTAGGCCCTAAAAATCAAAAAGAGGGATCGTCTTCGAGAAGGAAGGTTGCCTCGATATAAATTGCCAACACTGCCTACTAAAATTCAAAGTAAGTTTATAAATATTAAATAATCAGAACAGATTCCACTATTACTATAGCAGTAGACAGCCTCTTATCTTGAAAATCTTAGAATCACTGGTTTTTTTCAGGGCCAAAATCAAAGAATTCCAAGGAAAAAGGCGAGAAAGACCAAAAGCTACCTGGATGAGCGGCATACAGAAGACGATGTCTGAGAGACCGGGAGAATGGGTGTTGATAAAAGGGGCTGGAGACTGGGAATTGGAAGGCCTGGGATGTTATAAACACGGATATCTATATCAGCACCCCAAAGGTAAAGTGTGTCAAGTCACAATATCAAAATTAGACAAACGAGAGATTTTTCAGTTCGATAATTGTTTCAAAGAATGTGTACTGCCATTACTTGACGTCTTCATAAACCTAGGGAGTCAAAAATGTGTTCCACTAGCTAGAATTTACTAATGTGAATCCAATATTCTAGATAGGTCGTGTCTGAAAAAATGTGACTTAACACACTTTACCTCTGAGGTGCTGATATATAGATATAAGGTTGGTTTTACAAAACTTTGTTAGTACCATTTAATTAACTGGAGCCACCACAATTCGTAGAAATTTCAAAACGAGTAATTCGATTTGTGAAACCGACCCATAATTTGATGAGTCCATTTCAAATGGCTGTTTTGGTTGGTTAACGGTTGACCGCTCGGTTCATAAATGACAACGTCAAACGAACTGCGCTTTCGAATTCTGTTCAAATTTTGGAGAAACATCTGATTTGAGACGTCACCAGAATGTCATTCGAATGCGGTTGGTCCAAAACTGACGGACCAATCTATGAACCAACCAAGAACCAGTCAATCGAAATCGCCTCTAGTTCACAAACCAAATAATTGAAGTTCACAGTTCAATATTTATATCATTTAAAATATTACCTCATTGTGTTTTCCCTATTTTTTAGTTTAATTCATCAAATGTTAATTTTCACTTATTCTTAGTATTGTTTTGTAAAATACCTAGTTGATTTATATTTATATTTTTACTTTATGTTCATTTTTATGATTTAATGTGATAATTTTGTTAATTATTGTACAAAATATTCTTAAAACTGTAATAAATTTTTTTGAAACAATCTAATCAATGCATTATTATTTAGTACCGCTACAAAAATTTACATATATTTAAATATATACAAAGATATTACCAGCATATGGCATGGACAAATCAGGAGATAAAAAGATATTGCCAGCATATATGTAAGGGAGATATTCATAGATGAATCTGTATGGCATATGCCAAGGATATATTTTTGAAGATTATGGGATATTCCTGGCAGATGTTTCATGGTGACCTTGGATATTCCTGCTATCTGCCAGGCTTATGCCCTGGGAGATTTGGAATATGTTTGGAATATCTCAATATGCCAGCGGTATATTCATTGAATATGCATAGAATATTTCTGTGCCGTCTGGGAAATAATAATTTTGAAGGAGATGTACCTATACTTCTGCATAGAGAATTGTTAATTGCAAATTCAACTTCACTTAGAAACTGATCCCATAATCCTGGAGAACTTGAAATTTTACTTAAAATAGGGACAATATATCTGTTGAGACGTTCTACCTGGCCATTTGCCCTAGGCGTACCTGTTGCTACCAAAACATGTTGTATTTCTTGGTTATCTAAGAATAATTTGAAATCGTTTGAAGTAAAGCAACTACCTCTATCTCAAATTATACGGTCAGGTTTTGAATAGTGTTCAAAATATGTTTTCAAATGTTTCATTACTTCGCGTGTGTCAATGGAACGACAAGGATACAATTTCAAAAATTTCGTGAACGCATCAACTGTTACTAAAATGTGTCTGTTTTTCTGGAAAGTTTTCTCTATTGGTCCCAAATGATCAATATGAAGTGTGTTGAATGGAACTTTACCCTTTTCAATATTATGAAGAAATCCTTCCCCTTTACCTTGATGTGATGAATATACTATGCATTTTAAACAATTCGATATATAATTCTTAATTTTTGTCTTCAAATTTGGAAACCAATAAGTTTTTAAGATTGCATCTCGGCATTTATCAACACCTAAATGACCTAAATCATCATCTATTATTATTATTATTATTATTATTATTATTATTATTATTTATCAACACCTAAATGACCTAAATCATCGTGACAAGTACGTATCACATTATCTTCCATACATTTCGGAACATAAAACAGAGATGGAGTTTTTGATTTACCATTTTCTTTTTTGAACACCAAACCGTTTTTAGTTCAAATAACTTATGTTCTGATTTTTCCAGCTGATCTCTAATTTTAGTAATTTCGATATCTAGGCCCTGTTTTATTGCTAAGTACTGTTCCTGCTTAAAGCATCTACATGTTTCATCCTTTCGCCACGTCTGTGCTCCAATGTATAATCAAAATGTTGCAATTCTTGTGACCACCTATATATCCTAGCATTTATCTCCTTTTTTTCTAGCGCACACTTTAGAGAATTACAATCTGTCACTATTTTGAAATGAATACCCGTTAGATAGACTCTGAATCTTTTCAATGATTTAACAATGCTCAACATTTCTAATTCAAAACTATGTAGTCTACTCTCTGAATCAGCGGTTCTTTGGCTAAAATAAAATACTGGATGAAATTTACCATCTTATTGTTTTTGTAATACTATGGGTCGGTTTCACAAAACTTTGTTTGTACCGTTAAATTAATTGGAGCCACCTTCCACTGGCTGGTTTGCTTTCATTGGACATATCGTTGAATAAAGTGAGCATATGGTTTAACGATTTAAATTCCTTCAACAAAGCCTGTGTCTTCAAGAAATGATTGTCAATTCCATCAATAATATATGAGATACTTGTTTTCTCGTCTAAGCCTAATCTGTTGGCTAGAACAACCTTTTCGGAAGTAATTGCACAAGTGCATCAAAATTACCGATAATTTTGCATGACAGCGTGTTGTCAAAAAACTGCATGAGTTCATTTTCATTTTTGAAGAAAGAGCCCGACACCGAAGGTGGAGGGCTCTTTCTCCAAAAATGAAAATGACCGAATGCAGTTTTTCAAAGACAACACGCTGGAATGCAGAATTATCAGGTCATTTTGATGCACGAGTGTAATTCGGGGGAATATTTACCGAAATTGCTATGGATACCAGCAGTGCAATTATCGCAGGGATCTTTCGCTCTTTACAATGCAATTATCGCTGTAATTTTCGATAATTGCATTCTATCAACATGAAGTTTTTGACAGGAGGGAAATATTCGGTATAATAATCACTGAATTTCTCACCCTTTCTCCACTTTCTTGACTAGAGTTTCTTCATCAATATAGCAGTGTCTTCCTTGATTTCAAACAATTGATACAATGCTTCCTGGATCTGTCGCAATTTGTATGTGACGTGTTCAGGCTTAGAATCGAACCATTTTCTAGATTTGCCTTCTAATTTAGCGATAATTTGTAATATCAGTACCTGTTCGTCGATATTGTAAACTGACTGGATTGCTTCGATACGTTTCCACCACTGCACTACTGATGTATCACCTTCTCCACTAAACTTGGGAATTAGCGTGGATACTTCTGTGCCAAGTCTTATTCTATCATCCCCCAAATTCAGAGTTCGGACGGTGGCTTCAACAACTTCTTCAATCGAAATGACGCCTTCTTGTTCGGTCATATTGGCAGATTTGGTAAAAAAATTTGAAGAATTTCAACGTTTCCTCTATTTTCGGTTGGTTTGATCCCACTTCTGAATATTTGTAGCTCTCTTCGAAATAAACACACTTTGGGTTTTTAAATTTATTTCACACTTTTCAACTTTTCACACAAAGACAGTTACTAGTACTGCCGAACTCTTACTTCCTTAATTCTAATCATGGTGATTATCGCGCGCTCTCCAGCTTCTCCAACATTCTGCGCGGGAACCCCGCCTAAGGATTGACCTACTCTCTATAACTACTACATACATAAGAACTACCTGCTCTATAACTACTACAATGGGAATCTACAAAATGTTTTATACAAACTACACTGTTTTCGTTGATTTTAAAACTACTTTCTCTATGAATTACGTTGAGTCATTTTCTTCTCCTCTCGGAAATCTAAATACCGACACCATCTCTTCTCATTAGAAGATTTTTGTGACATTTGGGAGAAACAGGATAACTCCAAAATGAATATTTTTCAGTAGGAATCACTCAAGATATGCGGGTTGCCACTATATCATAATTTTAGTGTGATATGGGGCACGTAGAATAATAGTGGACCAAGTCCACTCAAGGTTAATTCGAGATATCGATAGTTATGTGAAATACCGTTTAAAAAATTCAAAGAAAGATTAACTATTATGGAATTAAGTTAATTCATGGAGGAATATAAGTCACTTAAGATGAGCTAATAAAAAATTGGGACAAACATCAATCAACTTTATTTTTCGCAGAAAACATTTTATTTTTGGACTTGGTCCCTTATTACAATGAATTTTCGAAATTTTCACGTTAGACGAATTGTATTTCGTCACTAGATGATCGATCTTCGTCATTGTTTACTAATAATAATCTGGTTGACACTTCTACTGATAGGCTGCGGTAAAAGTGATGGTAAATTGGAGGAATATATGGTAATAAATCTAACAAGTCTTTTTTCTTCGCAGCTGAGACAGTTTTTCTTGATGGATGAAGTAGATCCTGATAAATTGCAGAAAAGTTACTCAAAGGTCTACCTCTTGTTTTTTTAGATAAATCGACCTCATAGAAGTCGAAGTCTGGATTAAGAGTTTCTTTAAACTAAGCCATCTCATGTTGAGCCAATTGAAACTATAACCGCAAATGGTTTTTTTCCTGTCCTTTTTCCAAATTCTTGGTGCTCAAGAAGTTTTGATGC
This sequence comes from Hippodamia convergens, assembly GCA_038502775.1. Taxonomy (NCBI): domain Eukaryota; kingdom Metazoa; phylum Arthropoda; class Insecta; order Coleoptera; family Coccinellidae; genus Hippodamia; species Hippodamia convergens. The sequence continues at coordinate 70,701,336 of CM076607.1, read as the reverse complement.
TTCATTTAAATGACCTTGAACTGTGGTGCTTTGTTCTTCGACATTTTGATGATGTCGATCCATTGGGAAGTTCTGCAGGCTGCTTTTTCAATTATTCCAAACTCACCATCATTTTGAAGATAGGACTGTCCCGACACCAAGAATTTGTGATCGATGGTTTCGATAGCTGTATCTTTGTTTTGCACTAGCTTTAAGGAGTGAAGGCTTGCTTTTATGTTTCTATTTTGTTCTGTGCATGAGTCTGAGTAAGCTATCACATGTTTGAAAGAAGCTGCATTTTCTTTCAAATGTTTAACTAAACATGTTGATATATCTTGTGAACCCCGTCCACCCTCAGTTTCATCCCATACGTACATATATCCTGTGTTATTATTTGAGCTGGGTATACCTTAGTTATATAGGTACGAATTCCACTTGTGAAGAGCCACGGACACAGTCAACTTTGGAAAAGGGAGAGCTTTCTGTAAATCATAGGTTAATATACGTAGGTATTCTCATCTGCTTTTTATGTATCATTCCTCAGACTACTTCTTGCCGATTCTGCCTTCCTCTGATGTAATTCTCGTTGAATATCTAGATTTTTTATCTCATTTATATCATTAGCAGCCTTAAATTTCAGGTTAAGTTCATCGCATAACCTACATGAATCCTGGTTTGGGTGTTTGAAGTGCAAATTGAATTTAGTATTGAATACGTTATAATCAAATTAAAATTTTTTCGCCTCATTTCCACAATATTCTTTGTACAGGTCATATAATCTTTGATCAGCCATATAATATCTCGGAAAAAGTATGGCCATTAGCTTCAGGAAAAGTAATTATTCTATTCGAATATTTCCATACTCCCGTAGGTGGAATTGTCAGCATTGAAAGCTGTTATTTGCATCTTATAACTTCTGTTGAATACAATTTTTCACACTAATTATTGTTGTGGGGCAAAAAATGTTGTTTGTTCTTTTAGACTTACTTTTTTGTCGTAATGTTAAGCTAATTCAAGATAACTGTTTGGCAGATACTTTCAACTGCGAAAATAATGAAATTGTGAAACACAAATCTTGACAAGCATATTATTGAATATTAGAAACAACCCATTTTTCCTCGTTTTGTCAAATGGGTAGTTGTTTAAAATATTGTTCTCTATATCAGTATTGTAATGAACTGATTACAGCGTTGTTTTCAGTTATATTTTTCGATTTGTGGTTGTCAGTGCAGATCTCCGATCCTATATAAATCAAATCAAATCGAGATACAATACAAAAGTCACTTATCTGAATCATTATCTGAATTTCGAGAGTATTGCTCAAAGTTTGACTGAAACAGAGGAAATATCGTCCAAAACTCGTGGCAGAAAGCAATTCTAACAGTCATGCGTTCGAAAACTCGCTCCCCGAATTTCGTATTAGTGTTGGAATAGGAGTCAATTCTGCAACTTGTTACAGAATATATCACTTACATTTCTTGTTTCTTTTTTATCAAATTTTTCGATACATTTTAATATGTTCTTCCGTTACCAGGATAAACTAGTTCAACAAATTTTTTCAAAGTTAGGAGCGTGAACCAGAAAAAATCAAAATGAGAAGAAATGCCAGTAGATTCGAATGGCCAAAAAAAAAATGATCGGCGACTTGAAGTGGTACTGATCGAGCTGTACATTCGAGATTTTCGCGAAAAATTCATAATTAGTAATAGTTTACAATTGAAATAATATGTGATATATACCAACAATAAAATACAATACAATTTTTATAATGTTGTATATTCTAGGTCTTATGTTCCTTTAATAATTGTTTCTCTCATGAAAAATTGGCAGTCTGTCAACTTGTTACAACAAGAATACCTATATTTCCTTCTCTTCTGAAGAATTGGTATGTATATAATATATACAAAACAAGAAGAAACAAATTGTTATTGCGGATTTCTTCCAACAAACTCTATCCGTGTATATGCCGCGAACAACGCAATGATAGTTTCAAAGTCAGTTTGCTATGAAGGGGAAAATTGCGAATGTAGGAATATTCTGAAACAAAGTTTCAACCCAAGTTTGTTGTGTATTCTCTTTCTAGAGGTCATTCTATCTCCGAGATACTTAAAGTCAGTAGCTACCTTGTAGGTTTCATTATTCAATTGAAGTATGTATAATATACTTTCACGGATTACTTTCCGAAGCTTGCTGAAATTCCTCAACCGAATCCATCATGCTTTCTGGTTTTTGCACAAGAAAATATTTATTTGATGTATCCGTTGTATTAACTTGAACAATACAAACACGGTCGATAGGATAGAATCTATTATTGAGGATAAAAATAGCATAACTGAGAACATAGACCACGATTATACTGAATCGAGGACTTGATCCAGTTTTACACTGAAAATTTTCAGTTTTGACTGCTGTATCCAGAAAATGTAATGCAATATCTCGGAAATTAATGATTTTTGGGGTTTGTCCGTATGCCTTATGGAACAGTATTTCATAGTGATTCCATTGAGAAAGAAATCTCGATTTTTGAAAAAATGGACTTGGTCCATTATTATTCTGGGCAGCTCATATCACACTAAAATCAGGACATAATAACGTATTTAAAAATGGATATTTGGTTTAATCGTCTTCCATATGCGATTAATAAAGCAAATTCATATCATAAATAGCCCCTACTGAAAAATCTTAATTTTGGAGTTATCATGTTTCTCCCAAATGCCACAGATTTATAGTTGCTTTTGCAACCAGTACGAGGCATAGTACTCAAATCGAAGATTTCGAAATGAAATTTTAATAAGTACTAAAATGAAAAACTTTACTGTTGATAATTATTTAAGATATGAACACTCAAAGTCGAAAAATTCAATAACAAATCCGATACACACTGATCTTGCAACTGCAACACTCATTTTCACTTTATTTATTGATTAGAATACCAATCACACGCACACAGCGAAAAAACATAAACCATTTTACATGCTTCCCGGTCGAATTTCTGATGCGAACACATTTACGCTTCCACCTCCCACACAGAACTGCAACCTGCAACTGCAAGGTCGTACTACCCCGAGTCAGGAGCAACCCCCTGTACGTCGCATTTTGAAGAAACATTTTGGCCTGTTAAACATCGTAGGCCGAGGCTGTAGCCTCTCTCCTTACTCTTCTCAATAAATTTTTCTTGTGCGCTTTATACAGCTTGAAGACCATGTTCAGCAGCAACACAGCCAGTATAAAATACAATACGATCTTCACGTCCTTCGAGATGTGCTACTCACTCTCTTGTACTATAAAGTTCGAATCAACTGCACCATTTTCCCTTATGTTTAGGCTGGTGTCCTTTGAATGCGGACTTCCCATTTTACTTCTCTCGCACTAATCACATTGCCGGAATACACTTTTCTATAGCTACTCCTCATTTCAGTACATTTTCGAGATTATCTGACACTGCTAAATAATTTTGCTTTATCGCCATGTAATGGAATCGCAGTGAAATAATTATAAAAATGCTCAAGATCATCAGTTATCGTTCATTGATTGATCAATACTTCATAAGTTCTCATTAGGTGGAATAATGTTTTGTCAGCATTTGATGCAATGATAACAATTAATGAAATATTTTCAATACAATAGCAATAGAAGTTATTCAGGTATTCAGGTCAGTTGGTCGTAATTGGAACAATAGTTCAAAACATCTCTACAATCCGTTAGAAATTCCTCAATCCAACATAGTAGATGGCTACGAATTCCAAAATATTTAAGTTTTCCGAGGAGAAGTTTGTGTGGCACACGATCGAATGCGCGTGAGAAGTTCAGATATACGAACAAATCTATAGATTTAGACCAGGGGATCTATTCTTGACCATTCGCAATTTATGCGATCGTTCGCATCTATTACCTTTGGGAATGACAGACGAATCTGTATTTTCGACGATCCGCATGACATACGACGTACATTTTTATGTTCTGTGCTTAGGACCGTTCGTATTTCATTGCGAGTGGTTTTGAGAACTCGCAAATATTTGACAGTTCAAATGATATCATTGACATTGAATTTGAAAGTAAGGTGTTGGATTTCACCGCTATTTACCTATATTGTCTGCATAGCTCGAAATTTGAGCTTACAGTAGTGCCGATATGTAAATCTATGCCATAAACCTTTCGAAGTTCTCAAGAATGCCGTTTTTGAAACGCAAATCGCCATTCGTAAAAATGCGTATGCGTGGAGTTGCGAATGATTTCGAGAATAGGTCCCCAGGAATTGACAGCTTCAAGTAGGTTAGTAATCACAAAACATCCTGGCATGAAACCATGTTGACAGTCTGCTACGATTGGAACCAAACTCACGGGGCGATAATTGGCAGCATCACACATGTCTCCCTGCTTGAAGATTGGTGTAACCAATGCACTGCGCCAGATGAAAGGCAGACGAGAGGTTTTGAATGAACGTGCATATATTATATTTGAGAAAAGGGATAAGAAAGCGGCGCTGCAAATTCTTTCAGCAATTTTGAAGAGGAGCCATCAGCGCCTGGGGGATAGTTAGCGTGCATTAAAAAAAATCGTCATCATGTAGGCTATGGAATAGAAGTTTTAATTTTCTGAACTTCGTTCAGACGTTCAAAATTTCATAGCCTACTTAACGACATTTTTTCGTCATACAAGTTCTCTTCATGAAAATTGAAGGTTGTTGATTTGTGAAAAAATCTGACAGTTCTCGCATAAAGCGTATATCGATAGCTTGCTTACTTATGATATCAAATAAAATTTAATGAATCAGATACATATCCGAGAATTAACGGGAAGGTTTATACCACCTGTTGACACTAATCAACCCAATACGTCAGACGATCCTATTCCACTAGCAAATGCAATAAACCAACACTTTTTAAGGGGTGCTGGGCATTTGTCTCGAGGTGATGTTACATCTTTTGATTCAAATATCAAAATTAATTAGAATTCTTTCTTTGTGTTTTCGGTAGATTACAGAGAAATAGAGCATATCGTACAGGGATTCAAGGGTAAATTCACATCGGGTCATAATGGGATTCCAATGATGGTTTTGAAGAAGTCTATCCATACTATCTCTAAACCTTTAGCACATTTAATTAATCGTTCTCTTACTGAGGGGATCTTTCCTGCCTCCCTAAAAAAGGTATAATAAAGCCCATTTATAAGAGGGGTGATCCTAATGACATCGGTAACTTTCGTCCTATATGTCTCCTCACGTCTTTCTCCAAGGTAGTCGAAAAGATTCTGGCTAACAGGTTACTTTCTTTCTTTTGAAAATTTTCTATTTTTTCCAAAAACCAACATGGATTTTTGCCTGGCAAGGACACAACCACTGCAAGTTACGAACTTAGTCAATCTGTATTAACTGCCTTGAAGGGGGGTGAAATTCCTTTCGGACGGTTCATTGATCTCTTCAAGGCCTTCTATTGAACCACCAACTATTAACTATGAAACTGGAGATGGCTGAAATTAGAGATGTGCGGCATATTTCTCGTCTTCGGAGAGTGTCACTGTTGGAGTGCCCCAAGGTAGTATCCCTGGACCTTTACTTTTTGTTATTTATATAAACGATCTTCCAACTAATGTAACATCTGAAACGCAAATTGTCATGTATGCTGACGATACAAATGCATAAATTGCAGGCAGAGATCTCAGTGACCCAGTAATGACTACGCGAAGAACTTTCAAGGATGTATTGATGTGGTGTGAACGGAATCATCTTACCTTGAATGCTGAAAAAACAGAAGCAGTAGGTTTCAGAAACTCTCATTCAATGAACGAATATCCCAAGGTTTTAAATCTGGGTGGTAATCGAGTTCTTTTCGACGACGATACTAAGTTTCTAGGGGTGGTGGTTGATGAAAGTCTCAACTGGAAACTGCACGTGCAATACTTGAGCCATAAGCTGAATTCAGTTTTGTATAACTTGAGAGTATTGGTACATCAGGTTGACCTTCAAACCCTTCTTTCTGTTTACTATACCAATTTCGAATCTCAATTACGATACGGAATAGCCATCTGGGGGAATTGTTGTGAGACCGGAAAAGTGTTTGTCATCCAAAAAGCAGTAATGAGAACTATGCTACGACGAGGTACAGGGAAACCTGCAGAGGTGCTTTAAGAAAATTGGGAGTATTAACTGTTGCGGGTTTGTATATTTTTGAATGTCTGTGTTTCATCCACAGAAATTCTCATTATTTTAAGAATTTCAAAAACAGAAATAATACGAGACGTGTTGCTCCATACCATTATCCCATCCATTCGCTCACCCTTTTTCAGAAAAATCTCCAATATATGTCCATCAAACTATTCAATGTACTTCCTAGATATTTTCATTCGTTAGCAGATCACAAAAAATGATGTTAATGGTATAAGGAATTTTCTAATTTCAGGTTTTCAGATCTGAATGTTCTCAAATAGTGTACCACACTCATTTTGTACTTGTTTATTTTGTAGTATTGACGGTTTTTCGCCTGCGAGTTGTATTTCTTAATTTTGAAAATAAAGTTTATTATTATTAATATTATCCTTCAATTTTTGCTAATCATATTGATTTGAAATGAGTATTTTAATCGTTTTTTTTTCAGGTAAAAAATTAGTGGAACTGGAATATATTGACGATTCATTGAAACTAATAAAAGAGAACGAGATACCCAATTACACTGCTAAAGTTTTAATCGAAACGAAAAGTAGTAATAATCGAGTGTACTCTGCATATGCACATCATATATCTGGGGAAGTGAGTTTGGAGTTTTTGAATTTGGATAATTTGACATCACTATTCTTCGAGAAAATTAGTTTAGTAGACTCAAACAAGTCATTCGAGGCAGTATCTAAGCTTACATATAATCCAAATTTAACAATGAAAATGTTCATGTTACATCATCACAAGCTTGTTTTTTCAGAAGATATTTTAGTTGATTAGGATATTGTATTATATTGTTATTTCCAGTACCTACTGATATAATTCATATTGATTACTTGATCTAAATATAACACATAAATATCATTCAAACAATACATATCATCTAATATAATTGCGATCTTCATGAGAGATGTACTAAAACATTGAGTGATAGTGTACAGAGTAGTGTAGAGACACTTCTTGAAATACATTACTCTCCATATTCCTTTTCTCATTATTTTGTTATTATGCATTTATAATTAAAAAATGTTTACCTATTCATGTATTTATACATTCATAAAATAAACTCAATCACAAAATTGATGTCTACTCAAAAATCGTTTCAAATCTAAATCTAACATTGGTCATTAGTTTATATTTCGCTCTACTGCAGAATACGATTAATTCATGATATTGATTCATTCCATTAAGCCATCTCGGAGTCACTCTGATCTCGCTCATTTATAATGGAAAATTGTAACACACAAGATGTTTACATCTTAGGCAAAATGTTCCATCATATAGCATCACAATTGTAACAATTTTTGTATGGATCATAATCACTTACATTTTTGTACCTGTGAGAAATAAATTAATGTTTTATGTTTATATTCCGTTTCGGAGTCTAAATCAGACTCTTTCGTCAGAAAATTTCTATTATTCATACAACTTCGTAAAATCGTACCAATATTTTGAGTTTTTAATTGACATTCGTCATGATGAACATAGATTAATATTGATTACTAGATGTTGATATCGTTATTTTATTTCCAAGTTCCCTGAAACCAGTTCTTTTTTCAATAAATCCATCCAAATTCGATCCACCCCTACTGAACAATTAGCGAGTAATCTCCATCCAACAAAATACAAGCTGACTCCTTGATTTTTCTTTTATAATTATCAGGTTCCGTCATTAGAATTTTTGTGTTATTCCAATCCATCATGAGATTGCCTGTATTGGAACACACATGATCTGCTAGCTGCGATCTGCCGATATCTCTATTTTTTTGTTATTCTTATGTTCGCGTTTTCTAATTTCTAAGGGTCTTGATGTTTCTCCTGTATAAGATTTTCCACAAATACAGGGAATAGGTATTGTACATACAATTTTTTGATTTTTGGTTCTCATTCAAAGGTTAATTTTTGCTAATATAGATCGTAAATCATTTTTTGTTTTGAAAACAGTTTTTATGTTGAATTTTGAACCAATTCTTTTAATTTTATCTGAAAGTCCATGAACATAAGGAATCAAATTTATTAAAATTGGTTGTTCTTGACGGTTTGTTGTTGGTTCCTGATTGTTATTATCGTTTTGACGCAAAATTGTTCTCTCTAAATTTGAAATATTTTTTTTATGGAATTCGTTGGACATTGATTATCCTCAAAAATTATTATTATTATTTTTATTACATGACAGCGTAGAGCTGTGGTGACGCCTGTGCTAGCTCAAAACAGAAAATTAATTGATAATAATTATTATGAAACAAGATGAATCAGTTAAAAAACAGTAATCAAAATAGAAAAATATCAGTCAGGTAACGATCAAATACATTCTTGAAATTATTCACGCTTGTAGCTGCCACCACATCAGCAGGTAAGTTGTTCCAGATGGAGAATATTCCATTAGTGAGGAATTGCCGACGAGAAGTCGTTCTAAATTTCTCCTTTTGCAACTTTTAAGCGTGTCCCCTCAAGTTGTTCCTGTTGTAGGCGAACAGAGCTTTATCAGCTCTGTTCGTGGACTGTTGGTGGGCTTATCGTCCACCCCAAAGATCCCATTCATTATCCTATAGCTCACGATCAAGTCGCTTCTCAGGCGACGATCCTGGAAAGTTGTCAGACCCAGTATCTGCAATCTTTCCTGATAACTTGAACGAACTGAACCGTATGGTAGGCGAGTGGGCGATCTTTGAACTGATTCGAGTTGTTCTATAGCTGATTTGAGATTGGGACACGAGGCAGGACCTGCGAACTCAAGAATGGGGCGTATATATGAGGTGTAAATTTTTGAACAGACTGCAGACGAGCATCCGCGAAAACATTTGAAAACCATCAATATCAAGCTCCTCGCCTTAGCCGTAACCTTCTTCATGTGCATCGACCAACTCAAATCTGAAGTGACAGTAAGTCCGAGGTCATCATGACAATCAGTTGGAACTTCAAAAAATATTGCTGTCTCGGATTATACTTCCCGATATGAAGGGACACAACACTTTTCTAGATTTAATGGAATTGTTACGGTACCTCAATGAATTTTGAATTACAGAAAAAAAGTGGAGAATCAAATATACGCTGGAAGCACTCGAACTTACCATTTGTTGGGATGAACGCCAGAATAGGTAACCGGTACAATCCTGGTATCTATTTGTCTTCACACACTTTTACAACTGAATGAAAAATATAGAAAATTATAGAAAAATCACGAAATAAAAATACTCAGAATTTCGTTACGAACCATATATTTCGTGAATCGAGAATGAATGAGAATAATTATCTCTCATCCATATGTCTCCATATGTAGTCCGAGATTTTCCAACGCATTTACCGACAATTGAAATTAATGAATGAATGAAAAAGAAATGGTAACTTATTGAATTCGATCCGTTGATCCAACAATCGTTTCGAAATAAAAGAATTACCCACAGGTACAATTAAAAGTTGGAAAAGGAAAAAAATGAGTGTTGCTTTAACATAACCGCCCACCTAAAATTAATATATTTTAAAGAAAAGAAAAAAAAAGAAAATTAGCAATAATTATTGCTGTGGCAAGGGACACAACTTCATAATGGGACGTTGCATCACACCTTGGCTAGTACGAACGGTAGCTACACGAGCTTTTCCATCTGAACCAAGATGTAGCTTTTCAACTCGTGCCAACAGCCAGCGCAAGGGAGAAATGGGTCCATCGTTGATGAGAACAAGCATTCCCGGTTTTAGGGTAGAAGTTGAATGCTTATCCCATTTTTTACGTTGCTGCAACGTATGCAGATACTTCGTGTGCCAACGTTTCCAAAAATCAGAATGGAGCCGGGATAGCAATTGCCACCTAGACAACCTACTCATTTGTAGACGTTACAAATCGTCATCTGATAACGCTGTCAAGAGCGCAAGAGTCAAAAAATGACCTGAGGTCAAGGCAGATAGGTCATTTGGATCACTGCTCAACGGGCAAAGTGGTCCCGAATTCAGAACCGCTTCGATTTGCGTCAGAACTGTATACAGTTCTTCGTAGGTCTTCGTAGGTCAGTTTCTGTTCACCTATCACTCTCATTAAGTGTGTTTTGACCTCGTGATCTGGACATCGTGATAAGAAAAGGACCACCGAAATCAACACCAACACATTGAAATGGCTTTACCTGGTTCAAACGGCTGGATGGCAAGATTCCCATGAACGGTTGAACTGGTTTGGGATTCGAACGGAAGCATTTTGAGAGAACGCGATGTATAGCTCGTCTCGAAGAAAGTATCCAAAATTGTTGACAGATCAGATATTGCAGAGCTTGATGACCTGGGTGTGTTTTCTGTGGAAATGGCGTATTATAAGATCCGTCAAAGGAAGTAGGGCAGGGTGTTTGTTCTCAAAGGAAAATCCTGATAAAGAAATTCGACCGCCCACCCTGAGGATATCATCTCAGTCAAGGAAAGGATTCAGTTTCATGAAAGGCTTCGACAAGAGTTTACCTTTTCGAAGATTAGTTATCTCCACACTAAAAATGACCGCTTGAACTTGTTTCACAAGAAAAAATAAGGCCTTTGTTAATTCTGAAATAGTTAATTTGCCTTGGCAAGGCGATGAAGTATTTCGAGCATTGAAGCAGAACCTTTGAACGTCGGCTAAAATCCTTTGAATTTTCGAAAGAGATGAAAAATGCGATAGTTGTTCATCAGTCAAGAATTTCTGAACTGATGAAATTAGCTTGGCCAACAATAGAGCAGCACATAACTCCAGACGATGAAGAGATATGCGCTTAATTGGAGCAACCTTGGATTTTGCACAAATGAGAAAAGTTTCAATTTGTCCTGACGAATGAATGAAACGAAAATAGACGATAGCTGCATAACCCTTCTCACTGCTATCGCCGAATCCATGTAATTCACATTTGATATATGACTGCCGGAAAATGCAACGAGGAATACGCAAATTTTGCAGATGAGAAAGTTCAAACTTACATTGATTCCAACAGTTCACGACGTCAGATGTAGGGGTCTGGTCCCACTGTAAACCCTGAATCCAAAGAACCTGTATGAGATGCTTCATGAAAAAAGTAAAAGGCGTTAAAAAACCCAATGGATCGTAAATTCGGGCGAGTTGCGATAATATGCTACGTTAAGTGCAAATTGAGTCTATCTCAGATAATGCAAAGGAAAATGTATCACTACTGGGACTCCAGAAAAGTCCCAGATTCTTCATGAATTCCCCATCAGTGAACGAAAATGACTGCATAAGCTGCTACCATTGGAATTCCTTCGAGAAGCTTCGGTTCATTACTCGCCCACTTTCGGAGCTCGAAACCTCCTTTATTCAAAAAAGAAATTAGGTCGTTTCTGAGAATTTTAGCCTTTCGAAGATCATCAGAACCCGAAACAATATCGTCGATGTATATATCCTCATTATTATTATTATTATCATGAACAGGGGTCGTTGTGGCTTCGTTCAGCCTTCCGGGAACTTTGACCGCAAGGATCTTTTGTTCTTTACCCAACTCGTTCATTTAAATCCCAAGGAGGCCATCAATGGTGTTGATGAACCCAGCGACCTCCTTAGGAGCCTTGGCGGTTATTTCATGTGGATCCAGAACCGACTTCCCCATGTGAATGGTTCTTAGTTCCGCCAGTTCTTGACACTTGCATACCATGTGTTCAGCCGTTTCCTTCTCTGATCCACATAGCCTGCAGGTTTCATCTGCTGACTTTCCCATGCGATACAAATGATATTTATATCGACAGTGTCCCGTCAGCAGACCCACCATTACTCGAAGCTCAGCTCGTGGCAGCTTTATGAGCTTCCTGGTGTAGGTCGACGAGAATTCCACAAATCTCTTGGCTTGCGCAAGTCTGGGAGTATTTCTCCAAAGCGTTATTTTGTTTGCCGCTTCCCATTGTTGGACCGCTTTCTTGTATTGGTCTATCCCAAGCCCACAGAAAGGTTCAGGTCCAACAGGCTTCAGCCTTGAAGCCTTCTTCGCCAGTTCGTCGGCTGTTTCATTTCCCTCAATACCACAATGTCCTGGTATCCATAGTAGAGTCACTTTGTTGCCTCTGGCCTATATCCTCATTAAGGATTTTAGAAGCCAAAGGACAGCTATCTTTCTCATCTGAAGCCAATTCACGCAAGGTTCGAAACGCGAGAAAAGGAGCCGAAGACAACCCATAAGTAACAGTGTTTAACTCGTAACACCTTATTGACTGTGAGGGCGAAAATCTCCAGAGAATTTGGCGATACATTTGTCGTATATCGGCCGTGAAAACATATTTATGAGTACTCCAAATTAGCTGATGAACATGGTATCGAAGTGATTCTTCTGCAAGAAACCCACACGGCAACAGAAAAAAAATCCTCGTGAAATGGGACAGTTGAAAAGTTATGTATTAATTGATTTTTCACAAGTTTAGCTTGTTATGTTGAAAAATTTTCAGTTCGTAATTTTCAACAGATTCGGAAAGGAGAAATTGATGAAGTTTTTTTTTGTCATTTCTTTCAAATTTTGTGACATTTCTGTCATAAATATTTATAAACCTCCGAACATTATTTGGCCAAGAAATCTGAATGTTGATGTTTTTTAAAGTAGCAAATGCATTTCTAAAATGCATTTGATTTGTTCTGAATAATCGGTTTCTTTTCTGCTTTTATCTTTTTTCATTTCAGATTAAGAATTGCGAGTAGTTTAGGGAAGAATCTGTTTATCCGAGCCCATCGACGGATAACATGGAGATGATCACACTGATGTCTTTCAAGATTTTCCTGATATTTAATATTTTATGTTATTTTTTTTATGGGGAGGTTTGTTCGGCTGAGGTTTTTTCCCCTGGCTGTATAGTTTCGTATGATACTAGTGACGATAGTATCGTATAATTCTATAGTATCATACGGAGAATATTATGATACCCCGTTCTTTTTTTACCTCAGCTTAGGTACTTTTTGTTTCAACATTTATTGTATTATTTTAGCTCTTTTTGTCATAAGAATATATATATATATATATATATATATATATATATAGTCTCTATTCTGATTATAGATGCAGAAATCATCAGCATACTGGGTTATCCTAAAGTTAGATGTTTGATGGATGTCTGCTGTATAGAGGTTGAAGAGTAGAGGTGCCAAGACGGAGCCTTGGCCCGATTTTCTCATTGCTCTCATTTCTGATGAAGACTTTTCGATTCCTATACAAGTTGATGATGGATTGTGAGATAGCCATTGAAACCCCGAATTGTTTTTTCAGTTTTCGCTCCAGTATCTCCAAATTTACCGACTCATATGCACCCTGTATATACAGAAAGAGGCCACACAAATATTCATTTTTGGTGAAACAGTTCTGGACATCAACAACGATTTGTGCTACAGCATCAACCGCACCGAATCCCTTTCTGTAGCCATATTGATTTTTTGGCAGAAGATTATGCTTCGTTAACCAGAATTCCAAGCGGTGTTTGATAAGGCGTTCCAAAATCTTCAACATACAGGATAGCAGAGATATTTACCTATAAGAACTTCCCTTGTTAGGATCTTTTCCAGTTTTCTGGATGGGGACAATAGGTAATGACGTTTTCGAAGTCTTCAATTTGGTGCTCTTGAAAATCTCCAACAATGACTTGGCCTTAGGCGGAAGATTCGCTATCATGCAGTATTGGACGTCATCATAACCAGGTGCTGTATGTTCGTATTTTCAGTAGCTTTCAAGGCACTGTCAAGTTCGGAAAGAGAAAAAGGTGTAGTTAGGAAATGATTTTCATAACGCTCTGTTTTTCTGACCGGATTCATTTCTGCCATAGGTGTCGAAGAATTCCTCGAACCATTCGCTCGTTTTTGGTTTGATGTATTCTATTTTCCTAGTCATTTTTCTTGCTTGTGCCCAAAGAGATTTTGAGGATACATTATTGTTGAGATTTGAGCACCACTCCCTCCAACTTTCTCTAGCTTTTCTTCTTAGTAGTTTCTTGGTTTCGGCTTCAACTTTCTTGCATTTCACATAGTTTTCATAATTGGAGTTATTTTTATAGTCCATCAAAGCTTGCTTACGATTTTGTATAGCTTGTCCACATTCTAATGGATCACACCAAGGAGGAGGGGGACGACGTTTATAGGAGTTGATTTTGTAGCGGGAAATACTCCGCATCGCTGCTTCTGTAGTAGACTTTATTAAGAGTTCATATTTATCTTGAACATATGAAGATTTGTTGGATGTAAATAAAAAGTGATCTATGTATTGCGTATAAGTGATCCAATTGGCTCTTCTGGTATTCCATTTGGTTTTTGGGTGGAAAACTCCTTTGTTGTTGTTCTTATACGCTAGGCTTATATGGATCGGAAAATGATCTGATCCCAATGAATCCATATTTACAGTTGAGGGCATAGCTCTGGAGAGCAGAATGTCAGATCTACTGCAGATTTACTTTCCGCTGGTCGGCCTCGTCTAGTAGGTGTACCATTTTTCAAGATTACCATGTTAAATTCTTCTGCCGCTTTAAGAATCTGCTCTCTAACATTGCAGTTTTTTGATGATCCCCAAACATTGTTATGTGCGTTGAAATCGCCACAAATTATAACTGGAGCGGTGACCTGAGAAAATAGGTTATGCCAGTCTTTTTCGTTTGAAGAAACGTTAGGAGGTCTGTAAACCGACAACAATGTGACCTCTTTTTTATTTATTGTGATTTTCGCACCACACGCCATAATACCACAATTAAAGTTTGTTGCAAGTTGTAATTTATCATAAGGGAGTTTATTACTGATAAAGATAGCAACACCAGCTTTACCATCACGTCTGTCTTGACGAAGAATGTTGTTACCTGAATATTTTACATTGGAATTTGGTTTGAACCAGGTTTCACTAATCAATGCTAGATCAATATCATTTTCATGAAGGTATATTTCCAGACTTCTCTTTTTGGCTACAGCGAACTGTGCATTCCACTGTAAAATATGAAGGTTATCGGTGTTATTTGGATTGTACATTATGTATGTGAGTTTTGATTGCCTGTAGTGTGTAGTATGTTGCTTGGACTTTCTTTGATTTTTGTCAATTCCAATTTTTTTAAATCTTCTAAACAACTGATTTTACTCACTAGTTGTAAGAAAAATTCTGCAAAAGTGCTAATTAATAGCTCTTGATCATCTATTGTGTTTTTATTGCTTAAATTAGTATTAGGGGTGAGAGGAGTTGAAGGACCAAAGACAAAAGGAAACATAGTGTTATCGGCAGGAGAGATACTTTTTCATTTTTTTTGGCGTATGTTGTGAATTTTGATTGGAGCTTGATGTGGAATTTGAGAAAAAAGAGGATTGTTTACTTTTAAAACTTGATTTAGAGCTACGTAGACTTAAAGGCTGTTTTTGTCTAGTCTGCATGGAGGGAAATTGAGAATCATAATTATCTTGGCAAGTATCAAGAACATCAAATTTATTAGTGACTGTTATTCCGAGTACGAATTATTATATTGAGTCTCTGCCTCTTTGAAAGTAATTTTATTAACAATCATAATTTTTTTGATATTTTTTTGTTTAGTAAAGAATGGACAGTTTTTTGAAATAGTGGAATGTGTTTTTGCTTTGCAGTGCACACAAAATCTATTGAGAAGTGAACATCTATGTTCTGTTTCACCGTCCTTATTTTCACCGCAAGAAATACACAGATTTTTACCAGATCTACATTGTTTGGAAATATGTCCGTAATTCAAACATTTGTAGCATTGACTCTACCATAGTAATTTTCAACTGGAAATCTAACACTGTCTATAATAATATGAGTTGGTAGGATATTACCCTCGAAAGTGACTAGAATTGTCTGTTTTTTAATAATAATAGGCTCATCTTGCACTTCTTTTAATACCTTTCTAGTAAATCTATTAATAGTTAAAACTGGACTGGAAGATTGGATGTTTTGAAGAATGTAGCTATCATCAAAAAAAGTATCAATACCCCTATTAATACCTTTTATTTTTAAAATGTAGTTTAGAATGAAAGCTCGTAATTTTTCTTGCTCAAGGGCATTATTTTTAATGAGATCATTTGCATTTTTTAATGATTTGAATTGAACTCTTACACGATTTTTTCCAACAGATTTAATTTCGATTATATTTTTGACTAAAAGTTTTTTATGTAGAATGTGTCCAACTTTTAATGGATGGATTCGACCAAAATTTTCTTCACTAGTACTTTCAATCATTACAAATATTGTATTCAAGCGATACTTATCGGATAGAAGGTTGAAAAATTTCTTTTCTTGATCCTTCGTTTGTTTTGATAATTCCTCCATTAAAGCATCATTTCCACTGCCATCAAAGGCATCACTAGACGTCCCTTTATTTTCACCTACCCCTTCAGGGGGAGGCATTTTAATCACAAAAAATTGTCAATGATGGTTTCCGAAATAAATTGTCTTCAGAAATATCAAATTGAATTCCGCACAAAAAAATTTTCGATAAGATGATAAACAGCTGTCCGCACACACGTTGTTTATCTCGTCGATTCCGAACGTGAACTGGCTCTTGATTGAGCCGTGAACTGGCTTTGACAAAAGATTATAGAGTATCAAGATAGGAAACTACCCTATATCTCCAGTACTAAAAACCGACAACGATTTTCGATTAAGTCAACACGCGACAGACTAGATGGCGCTGTTAACTAAATTTGTCGATACAGATTTCGGCATTCTACGAAGAGCGCGAAATTTGAATGAAATCATGCGTATTAAATTGAATTTCGACTTTGTCAGGCCCAGAATATAACATCCTGAGCGACAAAACTAAAAACAATGCTCTTTCTTGTTCTGCTCAGGATTTTATTTTTCACTCGGACTCAATTCATATAAATAAAACACGCCATTAAATTTGTTATGTTTTTATTTGAGATAAATACATTTCAAGAATATCGTACAGCAGTATCAGAGCAATTTAAAATAAACTACCAATTCAAGAATAGTTATTTATGATACAAGATCAGGAAGCATTGATATTCTTACACGAGCTCAAAATTCAAGAACGAGTCATCTTTATGAGGATTTGACACATACCTAGAGGAAAACATATTAGTTACAGAATAATCAGAACCACAATTATAGAGGTCTTCAGGATGTTATCCGATCCCATTCAACGACATACCTGCATCGCATACAGGATCCGGTATGAAAGCTTGGAATAGGAATAATTTCCGTTCAGTATTCAGTATTTCTTTATGAAACAATATTTAAATAGAATAATGAATGAACAAAGAAGTCATCAAAAAATAACAACATATCAACTCATGAGTGCAAATTAATTCCGTTATAACCTACTGTATATCCAGCAATAGATGGTAACATTCAGCAGACGTAGCACAAAGCGATACTGTTACCTATCGGAAGTCGGAAGCGGTATAGGTCTGAACCATATTGAACGCATGTGCCTCCTTAGACAGATAACTTTTTGATTATCTAATCAATTTACTTATTGCTAATTTATTACTGGATATGAGAGGCTGACCTTTAAGGGAGTGACGGATCACTTTCATCCTATTAATTTTGCACCGCAAAGAGTTGATTGTAGCCTTCATCCTCTTGATTTTGTCTTAGGGGACTCTTATATAGATGATTTTTCCCCTTTTTTTCAGTTTCACTCAAAGAAATAGCTGAAAAAGAGGAATATTAGGTCATTCAATAATTTGAATGAAAATTATCTCGAATTTACATTTACAAGCTAGAATGTATTCATGAAAATGGTTAAGTTTCAAAACTTATTGTGAATTAAGTTAGTAACTGTGAGTTGCAGGAACGTCCATTAAAATTTAATGCCGCCTTAATTCTCCCTTAAACGGAATATCCAAAGACGGTAGCCATGGATACCCCGTTTAATGGAGAATTGAGGCGGCATTAAATTTAATGGACGTTCCTGCAACTCAGGGTAAGACATTTAAGAAACATTTAAAGATGAAGCTATGAGGTTAATGGAGAGACAACAGTTATTATTTGAGCATTGACTAGAATTTGCCATATTCTTCTTCTATCGATGCCTATCCTCTGTGGATGTTGGCAATCATGTCAGCTTACAGCTGTCCTGAATATTTGAATGGTCGTCATCCTTGTCCATTGCCTGATATTCTGCATCCATGATGTTCGTTGGCGCCCTGGAGACAGTCTTCTATCTTGCCTTGTGAAATCAGTTGAAGCAGTTGATATTTTTCATTACGTAATACATGTCCCAGATAAGACAATTTCCTGATTTTAATGCACTACAGTATTTCCAGATCCTTCTGCATCCGTTTTATAACAGTATCATTCCTGACATGGTAGATGTACGAAATCCTGAGCATTCGGCAATTCTCAATTTATGGTGCAGCATCTATTTTGGAAGCTCCAGATGTTGGAATTTCTGTAAAAGGAGAAGGTTTAATGAACGAATTCAATGTCAGACATGTGTTTTTATTATATTAATATTCGCTTAGACTCACCGACAAAATTTATTGCAGCATTCATTTTCGTTCGAATAAGGCCCCTTCAGGAATGGAATGCTTCCTGGATGGTAATTGTACCTGATTTGTTCTGGAGAAAAATGCTCACTGCATACTGTGTAACATTTATTGAGATCGATATCGTCTCTCCCTGAAAATTCTATCCATTTCTGAGCACTGAAAATAAAAGGAATGAATAACACAGTTACAGGAGTCGTGTTTCATTACTTACATTTCCATTTTCTTTGGTAATGTAAAAAATGCTAATCCTTCTGTTATTGAAACAGTTCTTCACCATACAACACGGTCCAGAACTCATCTTAAAGTTGAAGAATAATAAATAATAATATGAGTAAATACCGAAAAAAACACACGACAGCAAAAACCAAGCAAACTTCGAAACTAGTCAATCAACAAGCAAGATGGCCGAAAGCGCCTTGACAGCCACGAAGCTAGCTCGTAATCAATCACGTGCTAAATTTTAGTCAACACGTGACTCTTCAGATGGCGCTGAAAACCGTTGTCGCCTCGTTTCCCATCTTTATACTCTATAATCTTTGGCTTTGACATTAGGTGTGGCTTTCGAAGATCTCACCGAAAGAAAAAGAAAATTCTTTGCCTTTACGAAGGCACATCGAGAACATTTTTGAAACATAGATGAATTCAAAATAGTAATCATCGAAATGAATACCATTTTCAATTCCCAGGCTCAGAGATCTTTTATCATGAGGTTGGAGAAATGATATTAGATTTTGTCACTGAGATGAGAGATATACCGGTTTCGGCCTTGTTGGGCGTTTCCATCACTTTGAGAAACTAGCAAGCGGGCCCTGAATAGAGCCACTGCTAAAATCTCATTCAGTGAAAGAGGAAGTACAGATTTCTTTTTTTGCATTTGATTGGAGATGTGAAACTTCATTTTGACGCAATTGGATGTCATCACCTTAGTACTTTGTAATATTTTACTCATTACTTCACAACCAATTGCTTCAAATTCTGAAGTTTTTTATGAAGATTTTGTCCTGAGATGTGCGGGATACTGATGAGGCCCAACAAGGCCGAAACCGGTATATCTCTCATCTCAGTGACAAAATCTAATATAATTTCTCCAACCTCATGATAAAAGATCTCTGAGCCTGGGAATTGAAAATGGTATTCATTTCGATGATTACTATTTTGAATTCATCTATATCTCACCGAAACATCATCATTAATTGTGGGAAATAAATTGCAATAAATTGTTTTCATTGTTGAATAGTCATCATTGAATGCAGACTTCATATGTTTTTCTGCCTCTAAATTAAGGTTTTCTGAAACTGAAAGAAGTGATATTATTGAATTGTGAACATTCTGGAACCTTTCATGAATGTCCTTCAATTCTTCATATCAAAGTTGAAATTTGACATGGCGGCTTGTATCATCGACAGCTGCTGTCGCTAAAGAAAGAATTTCCTCAATATCGTCAATTTGTAACTGTCGAATAGCATAATTCTGTTTCAATTTATTTGCACTCATATTGAATAATTTGAATTGACCGTAAATATGAGAAATCAAATTGTAAGGCAACACTCCTTATGCGAGTCGAAAAAACAATACCTAATGAAAAAGAATCGAATGTGAGATGAAGAAATGGAATAGTTTCGAAACAATGGTCGAAGAAACGGAAATTAAAGAAAATTTTGCTCGAATTGGACCAATGTTACGGTAGCTCAATGAATTTTGAATTACAGAAAAAAAGTGGAGAATCAAATATACGCTGGAAGCACTCGAACTTACCATTTGTTGGGATGAACGCCAGAATAGGTAACCGGTACAATCCTCAAGGGCGGATATAGCTTTTTTTCTTGGGAGGGGTAATAACCATTGAGAACGAATAACTAGAGAATTCCGGTTTTTTGAACTTGAAAGGTATTTGCTTACCACATATTTAGGAAATTTTCATTGATAATACACTTCGCGAAACAATTGAAGGAACAGAAAAAGTTTCAAAGTTTTTTTTCAAAACAGTTTGTATTTCAGTGACGAGTGGTCGAATAAAAAACCAACTTCTGAAGCTTTAAGAAGTTTCTGAAATCATTGATCAACCATTTTTCAGAGTACCGGTGGCCATGCAATCATCGGATAAAGCACGAAGAAAAAACTTTTGAAAATTTTTCGAATTTTAATTTTTTGGTCTTCGCTCACGGAGAATTTTTTCTAGCTAGACCAATGCAAATGTCGCATAACCTGTTCATTCAGCTCTAATTTGCTTTTTACTATTCTCGAGATATTCACTCAACAGCCGATATCTCCGGAAATACTGCTCACCTAGCGAGGCGAAAGGCGATTCCTTTTTCTAAAGAAAATTTTCCACAAAAATCTGTTTTGTTTAATCACATAAACGTGTCATTTTGCCACGCTTAGGATATAAAAAAATTTGGCCGCCTGATGTTCCCCAAAGTCCCCCCTCAAATCGGTAGATCGATCGGTTTTCTTGATCCGATTGATTGAACATTTGAAAAAATTGGGAGAACAAGGTTTTTTTCCTTAAACTTGACCTAATTTTTTCAAATCGG
Source organism: Hippodamia convergens (assembly GCA_038502775.1). Taxonomy (NCBI): domain Eukaryota; kingdom Metazoa; phylum Arthropoda; class Insecta; order Coleoptera; family Coccinellidae; genus Hippodamia; species Hippodamia convergens. Next base: position 70,680,245 of record CM076607.1, on the reverse strand, counting down.
TTTTTTTTACCTAATGAGTCGAGAGGTTTTCAAGAAAACTGTTTTTTGAAAGTGGTGTCAGGTGTCGGAAAACGGAAAAAGTTAAGGGTTTCAATTTAAAATTCCATTATTTTTTTCTGAGAAAAATTAAGGTTTTAATTTATCCAAGGTCCATAGCTCCAGTGGAGGTGAGTCAGAAATGGTTTCTTGTATTTTTTTTTCAAACACATGTTTTTATTCTAATTTCACTTCAAGAACAAAATTTAACGAAATTCTCGAATGTTAATTTTTTTTCCAAATTACGAAAATTTTTTAGAAATGAATTTTTTCATTCAAACAAAATTTGAGTGAAAAATGAAGAAATAATGTTATTATTGATTGATTAAGAAAATAAGGTCAAATTTAAGGAACAAAAACCTTGTTACCTTAATTTTTTCAAAATTTCAATCAATCGGTTTAAGAGAACTGCTGAACAGATCGATCTACCGATTTGGGGAGGACTTCGGGGAACATCAGGCTGTAAAATTTTTTCATAACCTAAGCTTTTCCGCCAATATTGATGATGAAACAGTCCATTAAACAAAAAATGGTAAAATGGCATTTTTTTGCTCCTTTCCCACGTTTATGTGATAGGTGAAAAAAATATTTCTTCTTTATTGAACAAAACAGACTTTTGCAGAAAGATTTCTGTACTCACTAGGCGATCAGAAGTTTGGGAGATATTGGCAGTTGAGTGAAAGAGGATCATTTTTCATTCAAATTAGGATATCTCGAAGACAAATGGTTATTTCTGAAAGTCTCTAAAATGAAATTAGAACTGAATAAATAGGTTATGTGACATTTGCATAGGTCAAGCTCGAGAAAATTATTCCATGCGCTTAAAAAAGAATATTCGAAAAATTTTGACAATTTTTTTTCTTGCTTTATCCGATGATTGTATGACTACCGGTACTCCGAGAAATTGTGAACCAATAAATTCAGAAACCTATGTTTTCAAGCTTCAAAACTAAGTTCTTTTATTTCCTATAAGACCATTATTCACTGAGATACAGCCTGTTAAAAATCACCAAAAAAATTTGAATATTTTCCTGTTCCTTTAATTATTGTTGCTCGAAGTATAATACCTATATTAACAAAATTTGAAAAATTCCGAATTTGAAATTATTGTATGAAATTTTTTGTGCATCACGTTGCGTAGGTACCCTTTTTTCAGATTTTCGATACTCATGGGGGGGGTAATTACCCCCTCTACCCCCCCCGTAAATCCGCCCTTGACAATCCTGGTATCTATTTGTCTTCACACACTTTTGCAACTGAATGAAAAATTATAGAAAAATCACGAAATAAAAATACTTGGAATTTCGTTAAGGTGCGTACAGACATGCTCCGAATGGCGTACCGCACCACTTCGCGTACATCAACGCGATCAACAAAAGTTCGCCAATATCTACACTGTGATGCTGTGATCGAGGTGATGTGCGCTACGCTGTTGCACCCCGCCGTCCACACTTAGGTTCGCGACGTGGTGCGGTACGCCATTCGGAGCATGTCTGTACGCACCTTTACAAACCATATATTTCGTGAATCGAGAATGAATGAGAATAATTATCTCTCGTCCATATGTCTCCATCTGTAGTCCGAGATTTTCCAACGTATTTACCGACAATTGAAATTAATGAATGAATGAAAAAGAAATGGTAACTTATTGAATTCGATCCCACAGGTACAATTAAAAGTTGGAAAAAGAAAATCTTCAGTGGTATCTACTGTTAAAACATCGAAAACCTATCCTTGCAGATTTTCAGTATGTGAGAGTTCTTTTTATTCCCGTGTTTCTGCTTGTAAGTAAAAGAGTTCTTATTTCCAATGATTATTGGAGTTTGGTAGCAAGCTAGTATCAGCTAATGTACTGGAAATATTAATTTTATCATTTATGCATCATTTTTTACTATTGTGATTTTGTGACTCAAGAGTGCCTACCCATCTTAATCATGAAGCTGTCGCTAGAATCTTGCGAATTAATGTTACTGACAATGATGATCGTTGTTGTAAAAATAAATCCTGTTTTTCATGTCAACAATAATACCTCAAGTTTTAATACTATTTTTTTTCCAAGAACACCCAACAAGGATAAGAGAGCCTAAAGAAAAGATGTCTGGCTGAAGCTGACTTATGAATACTGTGATTTACTCGTTGACGTTCACAACCCAACAAACACAATTCAAATTCTTTCTGATTATATATTTTGCAATGGAATGAATTTGTCGTTTTAAGAAATATTTCATAATTTGTTGGGAATTCGTGAACAATAAATAAATTGTTGAATTTCATCATTGTTCTTACTTTCCCTTTCACTAATGTATTTAATTTCTATGTAATTTGTGGCAATCAATTGTAAATTCTGATTACACAATCAGGATTTATGATAGAAGCCCTAAATTTACATCGGAATCGGAAATCAATATAAAAACACGTAGAGTGGGGTCCGCTACTAGTAGGAAGTAAATTCAAAATTCCCGCTTAAATATTATTTGAAATTCCCGCCGTTCGATCACAATTCCTACCATATATGGCGGCCAATCTGTTGCCTTGGATTAGTAGGGAGTTTTCCACGGCCAACTGAATCTAACAGGCCGGAAGGTTAGACGTTGCCGTTGTTACCAGCAACGGTCCTAGGGGCAGGCGTAGATATAGAAAGTATACGGTTTTCTTGGGCACTTCGCACTGTTTTCGATATAATTTCGAATTTATTTCAATTCACAATTAAATAAAGAACTGTAGGGAGGAAATCAAAACAGCATTTCGTTTATCTGCGAATAATTTCTTAATATTTTATCGCAAATAATCCAGAACAGGTTCATACGCTTTCTGGCTTTTAAGACGAAATATCTTTTAGTTGATAGAGATTATGTTTCGGCGCGGGAGCATTTCGGGTTGTCGTCGTTGTCAGGCGTGCGCAAGGTCTCCGAGGCACTATTTATGTTCAAGATCTTGAACAACATAATTCAGAGTCCTGATATTCTTGGTGATATATGTCTCAATGTCCCTCAACGATCTCTAAGAGCTGGTGAACTTTTCAACATTCCATTTCGTTATACATACACAGCTCAGAACTCACCACTGTGTCGAATATCTCGGACCAGCAATATGTTCACACAACATGTCGACTGTTTCTCAATGTCCCTCAGACAAGTACGTAATATTTTGAAGAAAGAATGTAAATGATTTTGATCAATTTAGTTTTGTGAATGGGCTCTTTTTGATGTGATTATTTGTTTGACCCAAATTGTTAATTTCCTATTTTTGTACAATATTTTAATTCATATGTGATGTACTCATAATTTTTGTCATTAAGTTATGTTATGTGTGGATACTTTAGTGGGTTTCATACCTGTCTGTATCTCATATTGTATCAAATAAATAAATAAATAAACTCACCACGAGGAGGTAGATGTTGTATTGAGTTCCACAAGATCCAAATCAGAATGAAAATTATTTTACTTTTTAAAGCTGATAAAGTAGGTGAATGAACATAAAAAGAGAAAAAAAAGTATTATTTCGCTGTCAAAAACGATTACATTCTGACATCTGATCTTTAAACTTAAAATAAATCCTATAAAACAGAAATTCAACAAGAATAAATTTAAGAACTTTACTTTTTTTATTATTTTAGAAGTGTCTAAGTCGTCTACGCAAATGTTATCCAGTTTTTGGATACAACTTTTGAGACAGCTACAAATGTTTTCAATTTCTTCTTTAACTTTATCTAAAACACATTGACTTAGAGAACTGCTGGCATCAGCTGTGGATTCTAATTCTAAATCACCTGTCACAAATATACCTGTCACCTAATAACCACTTGAAATTAGAAATGGGTGAGTTTACTTCGTCTCTAAATACGACTTCGATTCTCAAATTACTCAAGATCTTAAACCCCGATGATATTTTCGGAAATGCCCCCTCGAAATTTATATCGTAGAACTGAACAAAGTAATTTTCTTTAACGTTGCAAAAGAAGTTGAAAATTGCCTTGTCTTTGAAATGACAGCAAAAGTCGGAAAATGAATCGATCTGATCTTGTTTGTCCCAATCGGTGTAAACATTGTCATAATGTACAACTAATTTTGTCTCCTCTCTTCAGGATCTGTTCTTTTCGGAGTAACTGAAGACGTCATGTAACTCGGTTGATTTGGAAAAATTAAAGGAAATGCATCATCAGTTAATTTAGTAATTTTTCGGAGTATATTAATAACTGAACCTTTCGCGGTTGGATAAGAGTTATTTCTAAAAATATGGAAATCTACAAAACCTTCTCATTGGTAAATTTATAATTGCTTTTGCAACCGGGCACTGCACAAGTTAGAGGCATAGTGCTCAAAACGAAGATTCCAAATGAAATTTCAATAAATATTAGAATGAAAAACCTTATTGCTGAAAATCCTTCCAAATATGAACACTGAAAGTCGAAAAATTCAATCACAAACACGATACACACTGTTCCTGCAACTGCAACACTTATTTTCACTTTATTTATTGATTGAAAAACCGATCACACGAACAGGAAAAAAACACACACCTTTTTACACATTTCCTGGTCGAATTTCTGATGCGAACTATATCACATAATACGTTCAAAACCGAATTGCAAGTGCAAGGTCGTAACTCTGAGCCTGATACAACCCCTTGTGGGGGTTCCGGCAACGTCGCATTTTAAAGCAACATTCTGGCCTGTTAAATATCGTGGGCCGCGAGTTTTCATTTCTTGTATATTCGTGTTCTGTGGTTTTTCATTCTTCGACGATTGTATTAGCGGAAAGATGCAATGGCGGATGTTTCTTTCGGGTTCTATAAAACTCAAATCAAAATTAATCCCGCGAAATTTAAAATAGTGCAGTTCAACGTTGAACGCGTTGCTAACGCATTGTACCGCCATCGATCCGATGAATATAAAACAGCGAAACACGCTCCTCTAATAGTGATCATTGCCGACGTTGGCTAAATGCTTGTATTTCTTTAGCTGCGTAAACGCATTGCCGACGTTGGCTAAATGCTTGTATTTCTTTAGCTGCGTAAACGTCGTCACCGGCCCGTCGAAGTTCCGACGCTGTAAAACAGCAATACGCACATTACCGACAGTGCCGTCACGAGTCCGACGATTTGCCGACGACAAATGTTTGCTGGGTAACATCATTGAATAAACATAATCTTTGAATAAGCATTTATTTTCACCAATTACATCAGCTGTCATGATTAAATTTCTAACATGTTTCCCATTAACTGCATCAGCAAAAATTTTTTGATTATCACCTAATTCCTTTTCGAATTGATTGATAGGAAACATGTCATTGATATCAGTTGCAACCATAATGCGCCGTATGGCATTCATTGTAGTCTCATTCCAAATTTCGAAATTGGAAATCTACGTTTTCATACTCCATATTCTCAATCCACTTGTGAAAGTTGATTTCGAAATAAAACACAACATAACTAACCTTAAATGAGTTGATAGTTTGGACACGAGAGGTTAGGAATTCAATGCTAAAGGATACTTTAGCTGCTAAAGTCCCGAGATTGGGCCTTTAAATATAAAGTGTCTTTAAGAACCTGAAATGTGTTATGAAACTGAAATGTTGCCCTTATCGGCAATGTTACACTGGGTTGTTGCATCACACATCTCCCCTGCACTAAGGCCCATGAAATCACTCTCAAATAAGAATATACCATCTTCCAAATCCCTTGGGTCAGTTTGGCATGAAAATTCCTCCTTTTAATCATCACTAGAGACATTACCGCAGAAGGATGGAGATGGAAAAGGCGGTCAAATTTAGAGAGGAGCTATAAGAAGAGTATAAATGGCACATTGATGATCTTTTCACCATATTATAGTACGTTTCTTCGAGAATAAAATGGTGTATTTACTTTTTCCCTACGAAGGATATTTCAGATTTGTCAACGTTTTCCGCAAAGGTCTATTTTTCGGAAAATTCAAATCGCTATAACTTCTACAAAAAATTAAAAAAAAAAAACTAATAGCATATTCTTAATCTACGCCCTCGAATTAATCAAATTGAAAAAAAAATTTTGACCGAAAATCGCAATATGGAAATTTCGTCAAAAATTCGATTTTCGAATTCATCGACAAAATTAATTTTATAAACTAATTCGAGGGCGTAGATTAAGAATATGCAATTAGTTGTTTTTTAAATTGATTATTTCAGAAATTAGAACGATTTGACTTTTCCGAAAGAAGGACCTTCGCGGAAAACGTTACCAAATCTAAAATATCCTTCGCAGAAAAAAAGTAAATATACCATTTTATTCTCGAAGAAGCGTACTATATTATGGTGAAAATATCGTAACCATGGCATATATACTTTTCTTATAGCTCCTCTCTAAAGTTGACCGATTTTTCCGAAAAATCGCGGAATTTTCTAAATATTTTATAAAATACTGAGGTTATGGAAATTCTAATTACATATTCTTAATCTACGTCATCGAATCAATAAACCCTGGTACTTTCGTCAATATAGGATGAAAAAAAAATTTTTTTTCGGACTTAGAATAATTTTTATCTTCGGCATACATTTTTCGAAATTTTTTCAAGTCCGAAAAAAAAATTTATTTTCTTTCTACGTTAACGAAATAATTATATTAAATTAATTCGAGGTCGTAGATCACGAAAATGTAATCACAATTTGTATATTTCCATTATTTTGGAAAATATTTAGAAAATTCCGCGATTTTTCGGAAAAATCGGTCAACTTTAGAGAGGAGCTATGAGAAGAGTATAAATGGCACATTGATGATCTCTTCACCATATTATAGTACGTTTCTTCGAGAATAAAATGGTGTATTTACTTTTTTCCTACGAAGGATATTTCAGATTTGTCAACGTTTTCTGCAAAGGTCTATTTTTCGGAAAATTCAAATCGCTTTAACTTCTACAAAAAATTAAAAAAAAAAACTAATAGCATATTCTTAATCTACGTCCTCGAATTAATATATAGACATAATTTGGTTGATCAATTCAAAAAAAAAATTTTGGCCGAAAATCGCAATATTTTCCATACATGTATGGAAATTTCGTCAAAAATTCGATTTTCGAATTCATCGACCAAATTGATTTTATAAACTAATTCGAGGGCGTAGATTAAGAATATGCAATTAGTTTTTTTATAAATTGATTATTTTAGAAATTAGAACGATTTGAATTTTCCGAAAAAAGGACCTTCGCGGAAAACGTTACCAAATGTAAAATATCCTTCGTAGAAAAAAAGTGAATATACCATTTCATTCTCGAAGAAACGTACTATATTATGGTGAAAATATCGTAACCATGGCATCTATACTTTTCTTTTATAGCTCCTCTCTAAATTTGAACGATTTTTCCGAAAAATCGCGGAATTTTCTAAATATTTCATTAAATACTGAGGTTATGGAAATTCTAATTACATATTCTTAATCTACGTCATCGAATCAATAAACCCTGGTACTTTCGTCAATAAAGGATGAAAAAATAAATAATATAATAATAATAAACTGTGTTGTTTGATTAATTTTGACTTTTTGCTCTTATTGGGCATAGATGGAGAACCATCTCAGGAAAATAAAATTAGCCGTGTTATTTGTACTACGTCTATTTCTCGATTCATTGTTCTACAAGTAAAATCATTCACCTATGCTTTCGACCTACTTATTGACAATTTGTTGTATCATCAGTATGTGGATACACGGAAGACAATGGTGTGAAAAGGGGATTGGACTCTAAGGAATTTCAATATTTTTGTTTGAACAATAACTAAAATTACGAGTCCATCACACTAATAGCATATTCTTAATCTTCGCTCTCGATTTAATATATAGACATAATTTGGTTAATCAATTAAAAAAAAAAATTTTGGCCGAAAATCGCAATATTTTCCATGTATGGAAATTTCGTCAAAAATTCGATTTTCGAATTCATCGACCAAATTGATTTTATAAACTAATTCGAGGGCGTAGATTAAGAATATGCAATTAGTTTTTTTATAAATTGATTATTTCAGAAATTAGAACGATTTGAATTTTCCGAAAAAAGGACCTTCGCGGAAAACGTTACCAAATGTAAAATATCCTTCGTAGAAAAAAAGTAAATATACCATTTCATTCTCGAAGGAACGTGCTATAATATGGTGAAGAGATCA